>CM031946.1:5243462-5305622 GCA_018749465.1 Paracanthobrama guichenoti
TTTTCTGGCAAGTCTAAATAGACAAAATAATGAAACATTTAGTGCATCCATTAAATGTACAAAATTTTGGGATTTTTAAACAATGCATATGTATAATTAAAATGCATATAAATCTATATTGTTCAAACCTGTAGAAATGATAATAAGAAATAAACCTGTATCATGAGATCTCAGTCCAACAGTGATTATATCATCATAATTTTCGTATGTGACTTCCTGCTCTTTCTAAATGAGTGTTAACAGCAAGGCGTGGAAATAAATAAAAATGGGCTTTTACTATTCAGAGGCCCAATAGCTAATTTAATTTAGTGAAATCAGAAAGTCACTGACCTTTGGCCCTTCAGTGGTGGTGTCATTATAGTAGCTGTCAAAGTGCTCCTACTGCAGAATTTGCTTTAAAAAGCGTGGATGAAAGGGAAAAATATTCAATAAATCCTTATATCTGAATTATTATGTGCTAAATGGTTTATCTAATTTAAACTCAGTTAAGATAACCTGCTGGAAGTGAAAGTGAATTAATTTAATATTCATTTATTTCTATATGTAGCAGATAAGATTATTATATTTGAGTCCTCTGACCTGAAAGAAGCTCATCAACATCTTCTTCATAATTCCCAGAATGCTGGTCTTCAGAAAGGATACCTTTTGGTTATGGAGACTTCAGACACGTTGAATCCATATATTGACAGTTTGGCAATGACTGAATCACCAACACTAACTCCTGCATCATTTCAGATAACACACAAAAGTCCCACAAATGGATCTATGTGATTTACTCCTACTAACCTCTATGAAAAGTGATTACCCCCTTTGATCACCACAAACACTTTGACATTTATCACCCTCTGGAGTGAAGATACTGCTTCATCAGCTGGTTTGTGATGAAGCTCCTCATAAAGGGCCTCAGTCACGCGCCTGCCTCCTCTTAGAGAGAGCTGTAGAGTGTAGACAGACAAACCTGCTGTCAGTTCACCAACACATGACTGATCACACACAACTGAATAAGACACAATATGACAGTCTCTGGATTCTCCTACCTACTCCTCATCACTCTGTTCTGCTGAATCAGTATATAAGCAGTGGCACTAAGAGCAGGAAGAGCACAACCCCATGCAGTACAATCACAAGCACGGAGAGAGACGCTTGCTGGAGGAGTTTGTGGAGGAGTGACTGATGTTGAGCTTGGAGCCACTGTCTGAGAAACTGGAGGAGAAGTTGATGTTGTGCTGTGGCAGGAGTAGTGGACACTGACAAATCTGGCAAACAACAGACACAAAACACATTCATATTATTGATATGAATACACAAAATGGTATTACCACTAAAATGGTGTAAAAATGACTAATATCAATCAGTGTGTTGCTGTGGACCTGCACAGGTGAGTCCAGCGTGCTCTTTGTGTGGAGCAGTCAGTGTGGTTCTTCAGGAAGAGAGGACAGTCCCACAGGTGAATCTCATCCCCTCTGCACTCGACTCTGTTCAGCCACACACAACACCTTCACCAGCACCAAAGGCTGAATTCCCATCCAGCCCTCAGTGCTGCTCCACAACCCAGCTGCCTGCAGACCACCTGAGCATCGCTGATGTCCCACTGATCATCACAGACTGAGCCCCACACAGCGCTATGATACACCTCCAGCCTCCCAGAGCACTGCCTCCTCCTCCACTCAGCCTGAGTGGTAGGTGTTCTAAATTACACATATAGAAGATAATACATTAATATATCAAGAAAGTGCAGCAGTGCCTGCAGGGGATTATTTGTGTTATGGAGATTAATTCTGGTAGACATGACTGTTATGATGTTCTTTGCCATTAAATTAACTTACCTGAACACTGTTTCTGGTAGGAAGATGCAGAGCATGTCAGATAGCTTCTAGGGGACTCTTTCTGTTCTGGATTTTCATGTTAGAGCATTATAAACATTATTAATCTTTGTTAATGCTTTATTAATAAAAATGCTAATGTTAACTAATTAAATCAGTGCCTCAAGTTCATTTGTGGGTAGATGACATGAAGCGGTCTGAGTTAAACTACACTGATAGGTGGCGTTAATATCTGGCATACAGCTGCAGATCACAGTGAAGTTCAGTAGGATTTTTGTCCACAGAATTATAAGCAGCACTCTTATGTGGGGAATTATTTTAACTTCTACAGGTGCTGCAAGTCGTGCTCCTTTTCTCTCATCAGTCTTGGCACAGAATGCAATTCATAAAGTGCTCAAAATGGAAATCCTTAATATTATTGGTTTGAGCCTGAGCTCATTTGTATTCTTAGTAGTGTTCAAAAAGTTTCTGTTTAATTAATTCAGTTTCTATGGAAACCAGAACAAGACAACGGAAGTTTGAATCTCTGTGGCAGAAGCTTCATTGGTTGCTCAGGAAAAAAGGTGGATAATATATTATATTATACCTTACCTGAGCAGGTGATTTTGGCCACTTCATCTCTATTGCAGTCATTCTGTCCCCAGGTAAAGATGGACACTGCCACAGATTTGAATCATGTTGTCGACATTTCAATTTATCCAGCCAGTTACAGGAGATGTTTCTACTCTTTGGTTTAGAATTGGAAAAACACCAGATCTCCCACAGTTCAGCTCCTGACAGATCAGACTCACTGTGTCTGGTTCCATCTGGTTCCAGCACACATTACCCCAGGATCCATTGTAGAAAACCTCCACATTCCTCTTCACAGCCCTCAGTTAACCTGATCTCGTTAAACTCTAGATGAAAACATGAGACCAACCTCAGCTTTCAATCCAGCCCCATTAATTTCAATGACTAACATATAGCAGAACATATTCATAAAAAAATTGTTACTGATTTGTAAAATTTTGATATATACAGTTGCTGAAAAACAATTTTTTCACAACACCAAACTGTTTACCACCTGAGCACACGACTTCTACATCCTCCTTGTGTTGACAGTCATGTTTTCCCCAGCCTGGAGAAGAGCAGTTCCACAGGGACGTCTCATTCCCCTCACACTCCACCTCATCCAGCCATATGGGTCCAGAACCAGGACCAAACCAGGCTGGTACCTGCTGGTTACTGAGGGCCACTCCACACTGCAGCTGTCTGCACACCACATGGGCATCTTTAATATCCCAGGAGTCATCACACACTGTCCCCCATGAGCCGCTGTGAAAAACCTCCAGCCTCCCTGCACAGTCTCCCCCAGAACCCACCAGCCTGATGGACCCACGACCTGATATTCAGAGAGAGATAAACACATTATTGATCACTAACAACTGAAGAATCTGCCCAGATGTTGCTCTTCTCACCAAGGCAGGTGATTGACAGCTGTTGTGTGGAGCTGCAGTTGAGAGTTTGTGGAGAGCTGCAGTTCCCCAGATGAGCTTCACTCCCAGAGCACTGGAAGCCCGTCACACACTCATGACTGTGTTCAGGACTGGATGAAGAGGAGCCGGAGAAGTTCAGCACAGAGCCACAGCCCAGCTGTCTGCAGACCACAGAGGATTCAGTGAGACTCCAGGAGTCCAGCAGAACTCTCCTCCAGACCTGATGGATGGAAACTTCCACCTCCCCTCACACTGTCTCTCCAGACAACCGCACCAGACCATCATGAACAGCCAGAGAGGAATCTGATTGAAAGATGTCATTTTAATCAAGGTACTGCAAGGTAAGGTATGCATTTAATGTTGTTTTTTTTTTCAATAAAATCCCCTCACCAGAGCAGATGACTCCAACATCTCGTCTATGAGAACGTTCAGCTCGACTCCATGAAGAGATGGGACATTCTGAGAGTTTTGTTTCATTCCCATCACAATCAAACACATCAGCCCAGATTTCACCACTTCCTCTCCAAACCAGTCTGATCCCACAACAGACACAGCAATCCCACAATTCAGCTGTCTACAGAGGACACTGGCCGCTCTCATATCCCAGCATGCATCACACACTGTGCCCCATTTACTGAAGTACTGAAGCTCCACTCTTCCAGAACAAGAGTCTGAACCATTCATCAGTCTGAGATCTGTGTAACCTGTGCAAAGAACTTTGCCATTACAATGCCCATTTGAAAAACATCTATCATACAACATATCTTGTCTGAGAAGATTTTCTTTTGTGTGAACTATTATGTAAAGATGGGTCAAATATTACTTAGCCATTCAGTAACAATGCAAAAATAACTTAGGAAGAAAGTTGTATAATCTAATAAAGTATATCTAAGACATGACAGATTATCAACAAATAAAAACAAATAAAGAGACACTTAATATTAATTCTTTACCAGAGCATATCAGGCCCACGTTATTATCACTGGTGCAGTTGTGTTGGTGTGATGATGAAATTGAACAGAATGAAATCTGAGACTCATTTCCTCTGCACTGAATCTCTTGTGTCCACATCTGAGCGTCTCCTTTGCCAAAAGCAGCTTCTCCCAGCACCTGTACAGGAGCCCCACAGTCCAGCTCTCACACAACCTCTGCATCCTGCTGGTCAAAGGCAGCCGCACACACTGAAACCCACGCCTGATCATCAGTATCTCTAACCTCCCAGAGCACAGGTTAGGTCCATTAATGAGTCTGGAAGGTTTATGGCCTGTTCATATTACAAGACCCACAGTGCACAGTAGACAAAAACACATGCTTGATAATTAATTGCAAATAATAATAATGCAAATATGTTAATATACAAATATTTAAATATAAAATAGGTGGAAACAACAAGTGTGGAATGCAAGTGGGAAGCAAAGCATTATTTACCTGAACAGATGACCCAGCATCCAAACTGTGAGTACAGACATGTATGCTCCATCCTGATGACCCACAGTTCTTCACTATAGACTCTGATCCACCACATAAAATAGTATTTACCCAGATTGGTCCTGATCCTGGTCCGTAATAAGCATCACTCAGAGCATCTACAGGTTCTCCACAGTCCAGCTCTCTACACACCACTGCAGCATCAGCCATATCCCAGAAATCATGACACACTGTTCCCCACTGACCTCTATGATGAATCTCCACTGTACCAGCACAGCGACTGTTGCCACCTACCAACCTCACTTTTTTTTCACCTATATGTGACAAAGAAAATAAAAAGAGAGATTATAAATAAAAGTAAAATACTTAAAAGATATTACTCACATTTTATTTGAACTCTTACCAGCACAGAGCAGCCCCTGGTCATTATCATGAGAACAGTTGTGTTGGTGTGATGGTGATGTTGGGCAGAGGTGAATCTGAGACTCATTTCCTCTGCACTGAATCTCTTGTGTCCACATCTGACCGTCTCCTTTGCCAAAAGCAGCTCCTCCCAGCACCTGTACAGGAGCCCCACAGTCCAGCTCTCTACACACAACCTCTGCATCCTGCTGGTCAAAGGCAGCCGCACACACTGTGTGCCATGTGTTCCCATGAGAAATCTCCACTCTTCCAGAACAGCGAGAATCTCCAACTAGCCTGACTCCTTAAGTAGCAAAAGATAAATTATAAACAGTTTGATAGTACTTATATAAACTTTATCTATTAGTGTAATTATTGTCATTCATTTTCTACCACAAAGAATCAGTTGAAGAGGAATCAAGGTAAAATAATTAAATAATTTATATCTCTTATATTCACTCTTTTAAACATACTGAAAGTTAATTAAGACTGGGCCCTGTCGAATACAGAATGAATGAATGAATGAATTAATTAAATTAAAATAATGAAAGAACACCCTACAAGTTTCAGAACTCAAAACTTCTTTGTTAGTCCAAAACCAGCTTTTATTGAATCCAAGCTTAGAAAGCGACTTGTTTGAAATTGTGTCGCATTATGACTATTATGTAATAGTGCAACAAAAGACCGCCTCTGCACAATCAAATCAACGCCTACTTCTACATCATCACATCTTCAGCTCAGCCCATTGGCACGTTAATGAGATGAGAAGAGAGATGCAAGACTAATCTCAACAGCTGTAATAGTAAAACAAAGTAATTTTTATGAGGTTCCACTTGTAATACTTATTTTATATGCAGTATGTGATTTATCATGTAATGTAGTTCTGTGGTGTAT
Source organism: Paracanthobrama guichenoti (assembly GCA_018749465.1). NCBI lineage: Eukaryota > Metazoa > Chordata > Actinopteri > Cypriniformes > Gobionidae > Paracanthobrama > Paracanthobrama guichenoti. Next base: position 5,249,485 of record CM031946.1, read on the forward strand.
ATAACGGCTTATCAGTGTATAGTGTATATTTCTTATCAGTGTATATTTCATTTCTTTGTTATCTGATGAGGAACCACTTGGCTCAAAACATCACCTGTGGTGAGAACATGAAAATAATATTTTTCTGTTGTTGCTGTGGTGTGCCAACTTTTCCTTCCTTTTTAATTTTTTTTTTTTTTTTTTTTTTTGTGGTTGAGCACCCTCATTGAGCTTTTAGCCAATTAGATGTGGGCACTTTGTTGAATTTATATGCAAGATGTTAGCCAATAATAGCAGTGGGCATTTACATTCAAGTCTCACAGCAGACATGTCCCTTCCAATAGGGCATTCAAATCAGAGGGCTAAAATGATGGTAAAAAAATTGCCTTTTATTTCTAAATTGTCTTTTTTTTATGTAAAAGCACACTAATATTATCAGTGCACCTCAGGAAACATTATAAAACAATACAAAAAGTGCAGTTCATGACCCTGTAATAATATAAAAAATGGTGGGATTTGGAGCAGCTAACCTGAGCAGATGACTCCTGCATCTTTAGAGTGATCACAGTCATAAAATCCCCACTGTATTGATGCACAGTACTTCACTGTTGATTCTGATCCAGCACATAACATAAGACGTGACCAGACTGGTCCTGATCCTTGTCCAAAATAAGCACCACCCACAGCATCTATAGGTTCTCCACAGTCCAGCTCTCTACACACCACTGCAGCTTCAGTCATATCCCAGTCCTCATCACACACTGTTCCCCACTGACCTCTATGAAGAACCTCCACTCTACCAGCACAGCGATCTGCTACCATTTACTAGTCTCACATTCTTTTTGCCTGTAACAGAGAGAAAGAGAGATAGAGAGTTTGAAAATGAGAGATTGGTATCTTGACTTATGGTATCTATCTATATAATGAATAGCAAGAGCCAAGAAAAAGACATGGAATTAAATTAGATTTTTCTTGATGAAAAAATGGCCAGACCTTCACACATCAGTCTAATATCGTTGTCATGAGAACAGTTGTGTTGGTGTGATGGTGATGTTGGGCAGAGGTGAATCTGAGACTCATTTCCTCTGCACTGAATCTCTTGTGTCCACATCTGAGCGCTTCCTTTTCCAATAGCAGCTTCTCCCAGCACCTGTACAGGAGCCCCACAGTCCAGCTCTCTACACACAACCTCTGCATCCTGCTGGTCAAAGGCAGCCGCACACACTGAAACCCACGACTGATCATCAAGTATCTCTAACCTCCCAGAGCAGCGAGACCCTCCAACCAGCCGGACTTCTGAAAGAACATACGAATTTAAGGAATGAAACTTATATCAGTTATTTTATTTTCCTTCCTAAAAAAATTGTGAATTAATTTTTCGCTTTTTCAAAACAAAAACTTTATTGAAACTAAGCTACAAAAACAGCTCATACTAAAATAATACGATTATTCATATTTTTGGATGTTATGGTTTGCTGACATCAGGGCCCTGTTTTTTGCATATATATTAATTCATTACATACATAGTTCAAAAGTTTGGAATAACTTTGAAAAGTTTATATTTTTGAGAAAAAAAAATATGTTCTTACCAAATTGATCAAAAAATACAATAAAGACATTTGGGTAGTACTATATTTTACAGTACAAATGTTTCACATTTACATATTATGTTCTGTGAATTATTTTTTAATCGTAACTAACATTTCTTTTTCTTGCAGGCTTAACACATGTATGCTTTTGAGAACAAAATGTGCCAACACTTCAGCCAAAGCTAGTGTGTTGAAATAACGGAAGCATATGGACATGGCTATATGGCTGACTAAATATAACAATATAATATGAGCTGAAGTAATAAAAAACTAATTTGCTTTGCTAGTAAAAGACGGGCGGTGAGTTGCTGGATTGCACATATATGTAGAACCAATTGTATTAGAGAAAATGATGTAATGAGTCATGTTATCTTTGCCATGTACCTGTTCTATATAAACGGTTGTATTATTTGCTGGTGGGATTCTCTGTGATTGATACAAGATCCATTCAAAAGGCATTGTCTGTAGTCTGTCTGGTTACTGCTGCACAGCAGGTCAGTGGAACACAGCAGATCTTATTCCCACGTGATAGTGTTCATAGAGGGTGAGACGTCATCTAACTCAGAGTGAGGCTCTTAGGCATCCGGAGTTACCGATGCGGTCAGGTAGCTATGTCCCCGGTTTCACAGACAGGTCATAAACTAATCGAGGATTAAGCCATAGTTCAATATAGGGCATTTTAAGTATGCATTTTAGTCTGGGACTAGCTTAAGCCTTGTCTGTGAAACCAGGGATATAATTCTTAGGCATCTGGGTTTTCCAATGCGGTTAGAGTAGCAATACTTGGCATCAGGTGTTGCTGACATGGTCAGAATGGGAGTCACCTGAGGATAATGTGTCGGGGACAGCGGTTTAACTTAAGTCAGGTGCATAGGGGAATTTCTTTCACAGTACTTACTGTAGTAATTACAATAACTAGGTACTAGCCCTGAACCTACCCCTAAACTTAATCTTAACCCATGTAGTTACCTATATTACTCAGTACTTGCTTGGAAAAGTAGACTGTAAGTAAAGTGAAAGTGCACGACTGAAAAATAAAGTGCAACCAGCATTATAATTTACTTATGACATGTTATAAATTAGTTTTTCAAAAATGTAATGTTTAAATAACATTCCATCAGCGGCAATGATAAGTTCAGTATTTACATTTCCTGTTTGTTCTCAGGTCTATTTTAAGTCCAAAGGGTAAAATAGGCATGAGTTAAAAAAAAAAAAAAAAAAAAGATTATCTATAATAACACAAAATGTTTAGTTTACCTGAACAAATGACTTGAGCGCTCTTATTGAAACACTCGTCATGAATACTCGATTGCATGGATCCACATTTCTTAAGTGTAGACTCTGATCCATTACACATTGGATTTTTTATTAAGATTGGTCCTGATCCCAGACCAAACTGTGCATCCCCAAAAGCATCTACAGGTTGTCCACAGTCCAGCTCTCTACACACCACTGCAGCATCAGCCATATCCCAGCCAACACCACACACTGTTCCCCACTGACCTCTATGAAGAACCTCCACTCTACCAGCACAGTGACTGCTACCATTTACCAGTCTAACATTCCTTTTGTCTGTAAAACAGAGAGAGATAGAGAGAGAGAGCGAGAGATTGGTATATTGACCCATTTACTACACTAAACATATTGCACCACCATAATACCAAGCCATTTCAAAAGAGCTCTCAATGATTAATAAAAATGAATTATAGTTTGTCTAGTTGAATAAACAAATATTTTTGCCTATATGAAATTAAACATCTGAAATGTATGTTTTGGTACATCTGAAACCAAAAATAAATGAATGCAATGAGAAAACCTCAAAAGATTTAAGTCTAATTATTTTGTAGACCTGAATTTAAGGAATCATGTTTTATGCTTTCAGCTTTTAGAATTTTAGGCTCTGATATATCTGCAAGCAAAATAAAAATCTGCTTCCTTCTACTGACACCAATATTTTATGAACACCAGTTCAATCTCTGCTTTTTCTTAGGATTGATGACCCACACCCACCCTTTGAATTGCACAATAACACTCGCCCAATCACTCTCGGCATGCACTCAAATTGGGAGAGATGCAACATAATTAAAACAGCAATTTAATAAGTAATGCATTTGAACTCCTACCAGCACAAAGCATGCCAATGTTGTGTTCACAAGAACAGTTGTGTTGGTGTGATGGTGATGTTGGACAGAAGTGAATCTGAGACTCATTTCCTCTGCACTGAATCTCTTGTGTCCACATCTGAGCGTCTCCTTTGCCAAAAGCAGCTTCTCTCAGCACCTGTACAGGAGCCCCACAGTCCAGCTCTCTACACACAACCTCTGCATCCTGCTGGTCAAAGGCAGCCGCACACACTGAAACCCACGACTGATCATCAAGTATCTCTAACCTCCCAGAGCAACTGGAGTTTCCAATAAGCCTGACTTCTAAATAAGACAACATAGATCAACAAAAACATGGCATATACAGCATATCTACAATATATATATATATATATATATTTATGAAGATCATGATTTGTCAACTCAATTTTATTTTAGTCATTGAATGACTGAATAATAAAAATGTTAGAAAAAAATTGCATTAACTTAAGTTTTAGAAACTGATATGGACGCACAAATCTCGTACACAAATATGACTTAAATGTGCAAAATAGTTTACCTGAGCAGATGACTCCAGCATCTTTAGTATGATCACAGTTGCGTTTATCCCATCCCAATGCTCCACAGTTCTTCAGTGTTGACTCTGATCCAGTACACATGACATAACTCATCCAGACTGGTCCTGATCCTTGTCCAAAATGAGCTTCATAAAGAGCATCTAAAGGTTCCCCACAGTCCAGCTCTCTACACACCACTGCAGCATCTTTAAGGTCCCAGAAATCATCACACACTGTTCCCCACTGACCTCTATGATGAACCTCCACTCTACCAGCACAGCGGCTGTGACCACCAACCAGCCTCACATTCACACGGTCTAAATATTGAGCAGAAGCAAAAGAAAGATGAAGAAACTTTGTGCAGGGCTGGATCTCTTTAGCTGTTAAAATGGTTTTGTATAAAGGAATTGCATAACAGATGCCATGCATTATTGTTTTTTCAGTCAAAGTGAAGGACTGAGATGTTTATACACTGATGAGCTAAAACATTATGACCAGTCATTGTCCAGGAAGGACAAACCACAATCCGGCATCAGGTTGTTGGGCACTCAAGGCTCATTGATGCCAGTGAAGGATATCCTGTCTGGTCTGAGCCAACAGAAGGTCTACTGTGGCACAAGTCACACAAAATTGTGTGTCACAACACAGTGCATTGTACTCTGCTGCAAATGGTGCTGCGTAGCTGCAAACCAATCATAGTGCCTACCACCCACCATCGAAAAGTGCTGGAACTGGACCTTGGAGCAGTGTAAGAAGGTAACCTGGTCTGAAGAGTCTCTTTTTCTTTTACATTAAGTGGACGGTCGTGTATATGCGCTGTTTACCTGGGGAAGTGATGGCACCAGGATGCACTATGGGTCAATGACAAGACTAGTTTGATGCTCTGGACAATGTTATGCTGGAAAACCCTGGGTCCGGTCATTATTGTGCACGTAAATTTGACACGTGCTACCTACCTAAACATTGTTGCAGCATATTAGGCATAATGTTTTGGCTCATTGGTATATTGCAGTTAAATAGTTTGCAGCTGACCAGAGAAAATGTGTACAAAATGACACTTTATTTTTGCCATGAGCAGACAGGTAAAAATAATAATGCATGTCTCTAAGGGTTTCTGTAAAAAAAAAAAAATCCTTATTATGCATTGTTATTATTATTATTATTATTATTATTATTATTATTATTATTATTATATTGTTTTTTGAGACACCACATGACAGTCAAGCTTAATTGTAAGTAATTAAAGAACAAAATAATCTGAGAACATTTCTGGAAATAACTTCATCTCTATCATTCCTTGTGTACTTACCAGCTGTGATGAGTATTATAACTGAAGACAGTAAAATGAGCGTCAGGCATCTCTCCATCTCCTCTGCTTGATTAACTCAACATCCAGTACAAGCTTCTCCGCACTGATGATACAGAAGTACAGGCATCCTCTCAGCCCCTTAATGAGAGAGAAAGAGGTCCGACACCCTCCAATCACACTCACTGTTACCTTATTAGACAGAACAGAGGAAATCATCAAACAACTTCAGTGACAAATCAGAGGAGGCTTTCGTGACATTCTCCATATATATCAAAACTGTCAGAGCTGATGAACTCCTCCTCCCCACCCATCAAGACACACACACACAAACGTATTTGACTTAAAGGAGACAGGAAACTCTCCAGTTTATTTACAGCATCAAAGCCCAACACCTGCAGAGACGAGATAAAAGCACTGATAACTTACTGTGAATGTCCTAAACACTGTCTATCAGTGTATGTTAGCATGACATTAACAAAGAAACAAAAAGCTATTAAAAAAGTAAATGTTTACCAAGAGCACAGTGCACAAGTAAGCCTTTATTAAACTAATGAGAGGCAGAAAATACCCTAAAACAAATCATCACTAAAGCTAATTTTGTGAAACCTTTCATATACCTCAAAAGAATTCCTGTAACTAATGTAACATTTACTTAATTGAACAAAAGTGGTTTCCTTGAGGGTGGCCCACAAAAACCATAATTATCAGTGAAGATAAGCCTGTTGTTCACCTTGTGACCAGCAGAGAGAGCCAGTGGACTACATTTCTGCTAAAACACCTTGTTTTGCACATTCATAATTCCCAACCCTCTACAGTGCGAGTAAATCACTCGCACTTCATGAAATAAATCTTCACTCTAGGCAACTAAATAATATCTATCATTAGCCATTGGCTAATACATGCTTAGATTTTACTCACCAGTGTGTGTTAGAGGCTAAGAATAAGTTTTGCATAGATATAGTCACTCGCTGAACACTCAGAGAAATAGTTTAGCTCTCCATCAAGCGATCTGTCTATTTCAGTTCAGCTCAATGGATGCGTCTTGCACCTATGTTTGACCCATAGACAGTAAAATAAATGGACACAGCGACCCCATAGACTTCAACGGAGAAAAGTGAAGTCAATTAGAAGCACTCACTTCCTGATGGCTGAGAGTACTGCGCAGCCTCAGACTGAGCTTGATAGCGCAGATGTGACGTGAGCAACCTGTCTGACAGTTGTAAGTCTTCTAGTAGTTGTGCAAATTAAATTTGAATCACCGAATCTTGCAGAGATTTTGGCTCTTTGTGGGCTTCTCCCCAGACTTTATGACTCCTGATTGCCTCATCGACAGTAAAAGATTGCCTCATGAGCTTCTCCTCCTGTCTATACAGATCTATACGGTAATTTCTCTCACTGTGCGACAGAGAGTCGCGTGGTTATGATGCAATCGTTAGCCTATTTTTACAGAAACGGCTTCTACGGGTGATAACGTAAGGTACAAAGTAATGGAGCCATTTATACATTGTTGTGTTTCTTTAGAAATAAACAATGGACAAATGGAGTCTTTAAACGCCTCAGATGTAAAGTTATTCACTGTCAAAGTGGCGCCAAAATGAATGGGAGTCAATGGAATGCTTAACAGCAGGTGATGGCTTGGTTTGCAATGGCTGCCCCTATGGAAGGTACGCTTTCCGGGTGCTGGATTACCCCCTTGGACGTACCATAAACTAAAGTGTGAAGGGTCAGCCGTCGCTTTGAGGGAGCGCTGTGTTTCTCACGCACACACTCACACCAAGCCTGTAGCACACCTCTCAGAAATGGAAGCCTCCGTGCCTTGATCGCCCCCCCGGTGGCCAGTCCCAGTATAGGTCATTACCCCCGCCCTTCCGTGTTTTCTAATGGATGCGAGACAAACTAAACAATCAAATTACATTTCAAATAATTTGTTTCCCAAAGTTGGTTTCTGTCATTTTAGGTAGTTTTTAATCATGATGATTCCATTTAAAATGTTCGTTTTTTAAATGAGTTTTAGTTAGTTATTTGATGCTATAAAAACAGGGGTGTGGACGTCATGATTGACAGCTGAGATTGTGGCTGAGATTGAAGGCTTCTCTGAGTGTCACTGAGGCACTAATGGATTTTTTTCAGGATTTTTGGGAGGAGATTGGAGCTTTAGCTTTAATTTCTACGTTTTCATAACTGCTTATTTCACACCGACATAATGAATTGTTCTGTATCTGCGAGAATGTGGGCGGGATTTTAATATCGCACCCTTTACTTCCTGGTCCCGAGATCTCTACTGCAGCCAAATCTGCGCAAGATGTCAGCGCCATATTCGGACCTCAGAAGGCTTCAGTAACTTAAGCGGAATAGAATTAAGTCGCATACTCCATATTTTTTTACGGCCTATAACTCACATGCAAAGAGAGAGAGTCTTACACATGCAGTATCGACACACTACGTGTAAACCATATTCTTTGTAGTATTTTCCTGTCAAATCATTTGAAATTATTCAGCTTTTAAGAAGCAGAAGATATGCGGCAGTGGGCGGGACTAATGCACAAACAACAATCTCATTGGCTGGCGCTCATCTATTACCTTCACTGTTTTGATTTCAGCAAATCAGTTTGAGCAACGCTGACAACATGATTAATATTCATAAACCCAGCAGCTCATCAGTCTTTAGTGCACTGTATATTATTAATAGTAGAATTACTGTAGTAGTAGTACTATCTTATTCTTATCTTATCTCTTCTATTACTAGTATATATTTTTTTTACAGAAACTCTGAATGAACAACAATATCTTAAGCACCACCACCAGTCCTAAATTCAGTTAAAACATCAAACATGCATTCATGTGTGTGTGTGTGTGTGTGTGTGTGTGTATATATACACTCACCTAAAGGATTATTAGGAACACCATACTAATACTGTGTTTGACCCCCTTTCGCCTTCAGAACTGCCTTAATTCTACATGGCATTGATTCACCAAGGTGCTGAAAGCGTTCTTTAGAAATGTTGGCCCATATTGATAGGATAGCATCTTGCAGTTGATGGAGATTTGTGGGATACAGATCCATGGTACGAAGCTCCCATTCCACCACATCCCAAAGATGCTCTATTGGGTTGAGATCTGGTGACTGTGGGGGCCATTTTAGTACAGTGAACTCATTGTCATGTTCAAGAAACCAATTTGAAATGATTCAAGCTTTGTGACATGGTGCATTATCCTGCTGGAAGTAGCCATCAGAGAATGGGTACATGGTGGTCATAAAGGGATGGACATGGTCAGAAACAATGCTCAGGTAGGCCGTGGCATTTAAACAATGCCCAATTGGCACTAAGGGGCCTAAAGTGTGCCAAGAAAACATCCCCCACACCATTACACCACCACCTCCAGCCTGCACAGTGGTAACAAGGCATGATGGATCCATGTTCTCATTCTGTTTACGCCAAATTCTGACTCTACTATCTGAATGTCTCAACAGAAATCGAGACTCATCAGACCAGGCAACATGTTTCAGTCTTCAACTGTCCAATTTTGATGAGCTTGTGCAAATTGTAGCCTCTTTTTCCTATTTGTAGTGGAGATGAGTGGTATCCGGTGGGGTCTTCTGCTGTTGTAGCCCATCCGCCTCAAGGTTGTGCGTGTTGTGGCTTCACAAATGCTTTGCTGCATACCTCGGTTGTAACGAGTGGTTATTTCAGTCAAAGTTGCTCTTCTATCAGCTTGAATCAGTCGGCCCATTCTCCTCTGACCTCTAGCATCAACAAGGCATTTTCGCCCACAGGACTGCCGCATACTGGATGTTTTTCCCTTTTCACACCATTCTTTGTAAACCCTAGAAATGGTTGTGCGTGAAAATCCCAGTAACTGAGCAGATTGTGAAATACTCAGACCGGCCCGTCTGGCACCAACAACCATGCCACGCTCAAAATTGCTTAAATTGCCTTTCTTTCCCATTCTGACATTCAGTTTGGAGTTCAGAGATTGCCTTGACCAGGACCACACCCCTAAATGCATTGAAGCAACTGCCATGTGATTGGTTGATTAGATAATTGCATTAATGAGAAATTGAACAGGTGTTCCTAATAATCCTTTAGGTGAGTGTATATAAATATAAATATTTCTTAAAAGCATTTCTTAAATATATACATGTGTGTATTTACAAACCCGATTCCAAAACAGATGGGACACTGTACAAATTGTGAATAAAAAGGAATGCAATAATTTACAAATCTCATAAACTTATATTTTATTCACAATAGAATATAGATAACATATCAAATGTTGAAAGTGAGACATTTTAAAATGTCATGCCAAATATTGGCTCATTTTGGATTTCAAAAAAGTTGGGACAGGTAGCAATAAGAGGCTGGAAAAGTTAAATGTACATATAAGGAACAGCTGGAGGACCAATTTGCAACTTATTAGGTCAATTGGCAACATGATTGGGTATAAAAGAGCCTCTCAGAGTGTCTCTCAGAAGTCAAGATGGGCAGAGGACCACCAACCCCAATGCTGCGGCCAAAAATAGTGGAGCAATATCAGAACAGAGTTTCTCAGAGAAAAAGTGCAAAGAATTTGAAGTTATCATCATCTACAGTGCATAATATCATCCAAAGATTCAGAGAATCTGGAACAATCTCTGTGCGTGAGGGTCAAGGCCAGAAAACCATACTGTAGTGGAAAAGAAGTTGCGAGACAGAGCATCAGCATCAATGTTGCTTTTTCCAGGTTTATACTGTGCATTGAAGTTGTATGTGGACAGTGCCGCTAACCACCTGTGACCAGCTGCATATGAAAGCGGTCTTGTCCTTGTCTTCATCAGCCATCTGGATCTGATAATACCCACTCTGTAGGTCCAAGACGGAAAACCTCCTGCTGCCCGTAAGACAATCTAAAGCTTTGTCAATTTGTGGCACTGTATACTGATCTGGGATGGTTCTTGAATTTAGGGTCTTATAGTTGATACACATACGCACCATTCCGTTCTTCTTCCTGGCCACAACAATGGGGGAAGCATATGAACTTCAGGACTCTTTGATGATTCCAGCAGCCAACAACTCATGAAGATGACGACGCATGTCATCGATGTCAGCAGATGCAAGCCTACGGGATCTCTCTAGAAACGGTGTGTTGTCACTCAGGCGAATATGGTGTTCCACGCCTTTAGCAGATCCCACATCCCATTCATGGAGTGAAAAGATAATTCAGCCTCTCTGACAGTTTTTGGGATAATCTGTCCTTCCAATATTTTGGAATTGGCGAATCTTTGAAATTAAACAAGCCTGGATCTATAGGTGATCCTCTTTCTCCACAGTAGTAGCAACTTAACTGGTGTATCCGTATGCCACCACCGAACCCACAGCAGTACAGACTTCATTCTGCGATACATTCATTAGTAACACAGGAAACCGATTCACTGCGCTTCTTTTAACAACTGTTGGATTAGACTTTCGTCTTTCAGCTTCTCGCACCTCCTCTTCCCGAATCTCATGTAGCAGATCTAGGAAATCAGGTCGGATAATCTTCCGTTCTCTCAGGTGTAAGCAGATCTAGGAATGTGAATAACTTTCCTGTTATTGTCACGTTCAGTTTAGTAGCCTGATTTTGACTATGTGCATGAAGGTTCGGGAGGAGCACGTTCAGATAATTGACACAAGTGGAGAGCACTCAGCTAATAAACAATAAAATTTATACACAGCAGTCTTATCTCCGTTTATTGACAGTTTATCAGCATGGACGGCATTTCCGGCAGTTTGCCCCGCCCGCCAACCCACTCACGCTGTATACATGGCTCCACACGCTGCTAAAATCTTTTCCTTGCAAATTTATAAGCTACCTAAAAAACCCTTTCGGCCACTTTCATCAGCATTCACGGTAAAAGAATTTCTGCTTTTCCCGAGACGTAATTGTGTCTTTGCCACGATTCACAACCACCCGAACTCAACGTTTATCCTAGCCTTTTTTTGGCTTTCTTAGATGCTTGGAACTCGCTATCACTTCCAAATTCGAAAAAATCCACCCCACCATCTCAGACTTATCAGTACTAGATGGGGAAACAATCTCATATTTATTTAAGCAAAGTAAGACTGATCAAACCAAAAAAGTAATTTTATCTACATTTTTAACATCTCATCGCCAATCCAACCATACTAGTCAGTTCTGGCATATCTTCAATGGAGAAGTTCTCGGGCCAGATATAAGTCTGCCCGTATAAGGCCGCACACTGCTCCCATCAAGAAACGGTGCGATCCCTCTTGACTGGTCGCTCCAAATTACAACTGCTCCCTGTTTGTGGGCCAGCAGGGCCTGTCCACCCAGTGCCACGAGCCACTCTCACGGGCCCACCTGGTCAAGTAACCAGCCCCCTTCTCGAAATGCCAGCCCGCCAAGCTCGGCACTCCTTTGGGGGGTATTTAGCCAGGCAGCTGTCCTATGCTCTTTAGCCTTTGGGGGGTACTCTGGGTTCGGGCCAAATTCCAAGCTCGAAGCCCTCCCCTCAGACAGCACGCCAAATATGCATTTAAATTTACTCTCTGTAAATTATATGTAAGTGTGAACTTGTGAAATGTTTTATTAACAAGGTTCGGGAGGAGCATGTTCAGATAATTAACACAAGTGGAGTCACTTGTGTCTCAGTTAATCAACGATAAGAGGTATATATACACGCAGCAGTCTTACCTCTGTTTATTGACAGTTTATCAGCATCCCTCCACCACCCCTTCTCCACACTTTAAGTTCTAACCACTTACATACACGGGGAGGGGGTGGTGGGTGGTGGGTGGGGGGTGGTGGGTATTCTAGGTTCGGGCCAAATTCCAAGCTCGAATCCCTCCCCCCGGACAGCATGCCAAATACGCATTTAAATTTACTCTATAAATTATATGTAACTGTGAACTCTTTAATAGAAAATATAGTCATCAATTCAATTAAGCAAATCTAAAACAAATACATGAAACAAATGATTTCAGTTATAAACACTGAAGGTTTCAGCTCAGAGTGCATGTCATGTGTTTCTGACAGTCAGAAACTCCTTCTGCAGGACAAAGTAAAATTCCCCAAAGTAAATTCCAACAACTTTTAGCAAAATATAAAAAAACAGCAACGGGTCTATAAAAGCAATAATATTTGTATATGTTGAAGGTGCTGTGAAATGTTAAAGACTGTGGTGGCAGGCTACATGATAGAAATGCATGAATCCAGTGAAATAATAATAATCTGAAAAACTTAAAAACTTAATTCAAACATTTTGAAAAATTCAAACATTTTGAAAGCAATGCATTTGTTTCTCAGAAATTGTAGCTGAATTAGAAGATTTCAATACAAAGTGCAACATAAAACATTGCTGGACTGCAGCTCAAACATACAGTATATAGGATCTTAAACACCTAAACTCTGCAGATCACTTAAAAACTTTGATTTGAGGCGGTGGGTGTGCTTTGAGTTATGCAGTTCCTCCCTGTTTTCCTGGATTTTCCTCCACATCGTCATAGTCTGTTAATAGAAAACAAGAGCAAATTCATGGATCAATATGCTTTAAAAATGATTACAACAAGCACAGTGTTTCAGTCCATTTAAATTAGCTATTGAGACTACAGACATTAATTGAACAGAAGAAATTGATAATATAAAGACTAAACCAAAGTTAGTAAAAAAATAATTTTTTTTTTTAAGTGTCAATAACTTGCCAAACATATCACTCATTCCCTGATGTTCTTCACATCATCATATTCCTCCTGAACACCCTCTGATATAAATGTGTATATTATTAGTTACATGAAAAAACAGTCTTCATACTTTACATGCCACTATAATTTGACAGAAAAAAATAAAACCCTGTTCCAATGCAGAAGTGTATAATTTGAAACTCACACCTTTTTTATCATTGGAGAACTGATGTAAGACGAGGGCATTGTCATAGTTTTCTGTTAAGTCATCTACAACAAAATAATGAAAATTAAATGCATCCATGAATGTAAAAATTCTGGATAATTAAAATGCACACACACACACACACACACACACACACACACACACACACACACACACACACACACACACACACACACACACACACACACACACACACACACACACACACACAAACACAAACCTGTAACATGATGTCTCTGTTCAGCATTGATTACATCATCATAATTCTCTGTTGTGACTTGTTGTTCTACTAAATTATTTAACATGAAAGAGAGAATAAGCTCTTTACTCTTTACTCTAATTATTTTAAGTGGAAAGTTTCCACTGCAGCGAGAATGAGTGAAAAGTTTCACTGTGATCAGTTCAATTCACTGACCTGATGATGGGCCTTCAGTGGTGGTGACATTATTATAGCAGTCAGGTATGACTCCAGATTTTGCTTGGAAAAGGAAAATAATAATAATAATAATAATAATAATAATAATAATAATAATAATAATAATAATAATAATGATAATAATTAGAACATTTAATTGAACATGCATACTTTTCTGCATGCAAGTACAAACCCGATTCCAAAAAGTTGTGACACTGTACAAATTGTGAATAAAAACAGAATGCAATTTTCATAAATTTCAAATTTCATATTTTATTGAGAATAAAACATAGATGACATATCAAATGTTTAACCCTTCTACAGTCTTCATTTGGGAATTACACTCAGGGTCTTTGGGGTCTCCACAGACCCCAGGCAACAAAATGTAATTTTGTAACAAAACAATTGTTTTTTTATTAAGACCAAATGTAATTTTACTCAACATCTGTGCAGTATTAATTTTTAAATTTATATAAATTTACAAGTAAATGGCTGCAGAGCTCCACTAGCCTATTTGCTATGTGCTATTTGACTGACTGAAAGACAGTATTTTTCAGTTGGATTCATATCTAAATGAAATCACAATTATAACAATTAAAATTAATTAATTTTGTCAAAGTTTAGCATTGTTTTGTACTGAAAAAATATTTTCAATGATGTTACATTATGATTAGAATCAAACCTGAACAAGAGAAAAGTGGGAGTCTTTAGAGTTTATCATTTATTTCAAACATCTGACTTTCTTATAATTCTACAAATTTAATCTACACTTCAGTTACTAACTGTAAGAGAACAAAAATGAACAGAAATGAACAGTTATATTACATATTGAGTAAAAATACACAACATGAACATCAAAATGCAATGAACTGAACAGCAATAACAAGCAATAACAAATGTATTCCTGTGTGTGTGTGTATGTGTGTGTGTGAGCATGTTCATTTTGCATTGTGGATGTTTTATGCATTGTTAGAAGTGTGCCACTGTGTCGTTTCTGTTTTTGAGGATGAATTTTGTCCATTTTCTAGACCCTGAGTGTGACTTTTTTTTTGTCACACGAGCATAAAAACAGATATCGTTCCAATTTTTTATTTTTATTTGTAGATCTAGAGAGTGTTGACAACCATACAAAGTCTCATGCGATTTTTTATTTATTTGAGCAAACGTCCTTTGGGGTCAGAAAAGACCCAAAGAAGAGACCGGAGAATGGTTAAATGAGAAAATATCATTTTAAGGGAAAAATAAGTTGATTTTAAATTTCATGGCATCAACACATCTCAAAAAAGTTGGGACAAGGCCATGTTTCCCACTGTGTGGCATCCCCTCTTCTTTTTATAACAGTCTGCAAACGTCTGGGGACTGAGGAGACAAGTTGCTCAAGTTTAGGAATAGGAATGTTGTCCCATTCTTGTCTAATACAGGCTTCTAGTTGCTCAACTGTCTTAGGTCTTCTTTGTCACATCTTCCTCTTTATGATGCGCCAAATGTTTTCTATGGTTTTCTATTTCAGTGCCTGGATCCTTCTTCTACACAGCCATGATGTTGTAATTGATGCAGTATGTGGTCTGGCATTGTCATGTTGGAAATGGCAAGGTCTTCCCTGAAAAAAACAACGTTTGGATGGGAGCATATGTTGTTCTAGAACTTGGATATATCTTTCAGCATTGATGGTGCCTTTCCAGATGTGTAAGCTAACCATGCCACACGCACTCATGCAATGACATGGCATCCCAGTTTTCCAAAAATAACTTAAATTTTGATTCGTCTGACCACAGAACAGTTTTTCACTTTGCCACAGTTCATTTTAAATGAGCCTTGGCCCAGAGAAAACGCCTGCGCTTCTGGATCATGTTTAGATATGGCTTCTTTTTTGACCTATAGAGTTTTAGCCGGCAACGGTGAATGGCACGGTGGATTGTGTTCACTGACAATGTTTTCTGGAAGTATTCCTGAGCCCATGTTGTGATTTCCATTACAGTAGCATTCCTGTATGTGATGCAGTGCCGCCTAAGGGCCCGAAGATCATGGGCATCCAGTATGGTTTTCTGGCCTTGACCCTTACACACAGAGATTGTTCCAGATTCTCTGAATCTTTGGATGATATTATGCACTGTAGATGATGATAACTTCAAACTCTTTGCAATTTTTCTCCGAGAAACTCTGTTCTGATATTGCTCCACTATTTTTGTCCGCAGCAATGGGGGAATTGATGATCCTCTGCCCATCTTGACTTCTGAGAGACACTGCCACTCTGAGAGGCTCTTTTTATACCCAATCATGTTGCCAATTGACCTAATAAGTTGCAAATTGGTCCTCCAGCTGTTTCTTATATGTACATTTAACTTTGGGCTCTTATTGCTACCTGTCCCAACTTTTTTTGGAATGTGTAGCTCTCATGAAATCCAAAATGAGCCAATATTTGGCATGACATTTCAAAATGTCTCACTGTCAACATTTGATATGTTATCTATATTCTATTGTGAATAAAATATTTATGAGATTTGTAAATTACTGCATTCCTTTTTATTCACAATTTGTACAGTGTCACAACTTTTTTGGAATCGGGTTTGTAGGTAAAATTATTATATTTCAGTCCTCTAACCTGAAAGAAGTTCATCGGCATCTTCATATCCAGAATAATGTTCGGTAGAAAGGACACTTCCTGTTATGAAGGAGTATTGCCATCAGAAATGTTCACAATCACAACTCAGACAAAACCCCATATCCTTTGGATCATATAACACTAACCATTTATAAATGCAGTGACACACAAGGTCCCTACAACTGAATCAATATGAATTACTCCACTCGCAACTTGAAAGAATGAAGTCTGCTGATCACTACAAATCAAGCACCATGACATTTACTCACCCCTCTGAGTGAAGTGATTGTGTCTGTGATGAATCTCCTCATAAACGGCCTCAGTCGTCGTCCTGTGTCTCCTCTTAGAGAGCTGTGAGTGTAGACAGACAAACCTGCTGTCAGTTCACAACACATGACTGATCACACACTGAATAAGACACAATATGACAGTCTCTGGATCTCTCCTACCTCTCCTCATCACTCTGTTCTGCTGAATCAGTATAAGCAGTGGCACTAAGAGCAGGAAGAGCACAACTCCCAGTACAATCACAAGCACGGAGAGAGACGCTGGAGGAGTTTGTGGAGGAGTGACTGATGTTGAGCTTGAGCGCACTGTCTGAGAAACTGCAGGAGAAGCTGATGTTGTTGTGGCAGGAGTAGTGGACACTGACAAATCTGGCAAAACAGACACAAACACATTCATATTATTGATATGAATACACAAATGGTATTAGCACTAAAATGTAAAAATGACTAATATCAATCAGTGTGTTGCTGTGACCTGCACAGGTGAGTCCAGCGTGCTCTTTGTGGGAGCAGTCAGTGTGGTTCTTCAGGGAGAAAGGACAGTCCCACAGGTGAATCTCATTCCCTCTGCACTCGACTCTGTTCAGCCACACAACACCTTCACCAGCACCAAAGGCTGAATTCCCATCAGCCCTCAGTCCTGCTCCACAACCCAGCTGCCTGCAGACCACCTGAGCATCACTGATGTCCCACAGATCATCACAGACTGAGCCCCACACAGCGTTATGATACACCTCCAGCCTCCCAGAGCACCGGCCCTCCCCTCCACTCAGTCTGAGAGGAACATGCTCTAAATCACACACATCACAGACAAGGGTACAGCAGAGAACTGTCACAACAGAGGTGCTAGGATGGGTGTGTGTGTGGTCAGGTGTATATCTGAAGATGAAATCCTGCTGGTTCCCCATATTATAACAATCTTACATTGCATACAGCTCTCATCATTTTTTATGTTTGTTTATATCAAATAAACTTACCTGAACACTGTCTCTGGTGGGGAGATGTGGAGCATATCAGATAACTTCGAGAGGACTCATGACTCTCCTGTCCTGTAATTAAATGTTAATTATAATACACAAAGTTTCATGCATATACTCAAAAACATAAATGTTAATGGACTGTACTGTTTAGTGATGGCTCTTACCTGAGCAGGTGATTTTGGCCACTTCATCTTCATTACAGTTGTTCTGTCCCCAGGGTGAAGATGGACACTGCCACAGATTTGAATCATGTGGTCGACATGTTACTTTATCCAGCCAGTTAGGAGCTGATTCCAGTCTTGGTGTAGAATCAGACAAAACACCAGCTCTTCCACAGTTGAGCTCCTGACAGATCAGACTCGCTGTGTCTCTGTCCATCTTATTCCAACACACATTCCCCCAGGATCCATTGTAGAAAACCTCCACATTCCCTTCACAGCCCTCAGTTAACCTGATCTCTTTAAACTCTACAGGGAAAAAGGTGTGGAATTCAGGTTATGCTAAATCTAAAGCATCACCAAAATAACTGGTTAACTCTTTCCCCACCAGCACAAAAAAATTGCCAGCCACCCCCAGGGACCATTTTCACAAAAATTTAATAGTCCATAGAATATTTTGAATATTGTTCTATGAATATCTGAGCATGCAATATATCAAAAGAAAGAGCTGACCCTCTTCTTTTAAACAAAACAAAAAAGCAAAACATTTTATTCTAGCTTCATGCATTCCTTTTTATCAACACTTGAATATGAGTAAGTTTCATAAAAAAAGCAACATTTTGAACAAAAAGCTGAAAAAAAAATATATATCACGTTTTTGTGAAAGACTACATCCAGATCAGATTCAGAACGATGATTAATTACAGATGGAGTAGATCGAGTCCATCAACACCTCTAATGCTTGCATAGTCCTATAGCTTGTACTGCGTCCACATTTTATTCAACAACATTATCTGATTGCTTGTTTTACTGCGTCTTCCTCGCGTGTGTTTTAATCAGGAGATTCAGTACTCATTCAGAAGATGCGTAATAGCGCCCCCTAGCGTCTAACAGTGAAAACACAGAAACCTGGAAAATTCTGTGTTTGGCGGGGAAACGTTTTCTCACAAATAACTGAAAATTCTGTGTTTGGCAGGGAAAAAGACTAATGAATGCTGCCTGCAAGCACTGATAGCATCTAAAACATTACATAATAATATGTTTTAAAATGTAGTATATTTTGTGAAAAACAAATACATCTATGGCAAATATTAACATTAACACTAGTGTACTGTTTACCTGTGCACACAACACCTATACATTCCTCGTGTTGACACATATGCTATCTGTTTTAGGTTTTGGTTTCATGACTTCATGTTACAACACCTGTTTTACATTCCTGGGCAAAAAAAAAAAGCCCACCGAAAAGGGCGGAAACTCGGGCTATGAAAGCGGCCGTTTCATCATGGCAAATCGTTTGGTTTTGACTGAATCGATGCATGAGGTGTCTTTGCACGTATCACGGCAAATTACGCAGTACTTTGTATCTAAGGGTTACGTTAGTAACCGAATACGTTTCCTTGCGATACTATACGAGTACTGTGTTTGTCTTATTGATATAAATACGACAAGACGCTACAGGGATAATACAATCACGCTGTGCTAGGCAAGATGACAACTAAATAAAGAGAGAAGCGCTTGACAAAGGGCTCCAAGACACTCAAGTTTAAGTCATCCACCAAAACACCATTACTAGAGCCTCCAGAGTCCTAGTTTACGTATATATGGAGCAGACAGTAGTTACTCAGTCGGGAATATAACAAGAAAGCACGTAAGTGCAGTAGTTTATGCAGAAAGGACCTGCGATTGAAGCGCAGGGACCTCCAGATTATAAAATCTAACAAATGTGGATGGTGAGGCCCAGCCGGACGCCGCACAGATGTCATCAATGGAAACACCAGAGGACCACACCCATGAGGAGGCCATGCCTCTCATGGAGTGTGCTCTGACTCCCAAGGGACATTGGAGGAGTACACAAGAGCTATGATGTCTATCCATCTAGATAGTCTAGGCTTTGTGACCGGAAGGCCTTTCATGCGACCACCAAAGCAGACAAAGAGCTGCTCCATCTGACAAAAAGAGGTGGAGGGATCAAAATATGTCCTCAGGGCTCTGACAAGACAGAGAAGGTTCAATTCCTGTTCATCCTGAGAAGGAGGAAGGGTGGAGAGAACTACCATCTGTGCCCTAAAGGGGGTAGATAGAACTTTCGGGATGTATCCATGTCTAGGTTTCAAGATGACAGAGTTGTTAGGCCCAAACTCAAGACACGAGGGGCTCACAGAGAGTGCCTGCAAATCTCCCACACACTTAACCGATGCCAATGCTAGCAGCAAGGCAATTTTTAGCAACAGGGGTCGAAGGTCAGCAGTCTGGATTGGTTCAAATGGGTGACTTTTAAGGCCCCTAAGAACCACAGACAGGTCCCAAGTAGGGACCATGAGGGGACGAGGAGGGTTTAGCCTCCTGGAGCCTTTAAGGAAGTGAACAACAAGGTTGTTTCTTCCTATAGACTGCCCTGCTATAGGAGCGTGTGAGGCTGCTATAGACGCAACATAGACTTTAAGAGTAGAGGGGGAATGGCCTCTCTCCATTAAATCTTGAAGAAATTACAATATCTGAGATATGTTAGAGGGTCGCCGCCCCGGGTTTTGCACCAGGAGGCGAAGATGGCACACTTTGAGGCATAGAGACATCTTGTAGACGGAGCTCTGGCCTGAGAAATAGTGTTTAGGATATTCTCAGGGAGGTTTAGGGGCTCCTGTTGAGAAACCACACATGAATTGTCCCACAGGTCTGGGGTGCCAAATTGTCCCTCTCGCTTGGGAGAGGGTCCCGTCTCAGAGGAATCGGCCATGGCCTCAAGAGCGATAACTGAGACAGCTCCGAGAACCATGGTTGGGTCCTCTAAAGCCGCCAAGAGGACCTTGTATAAGCATAAAGCATAAAGAAGGAGGCTGAGCCAATCGTGGGCCAGTGCATACCTGGCTTTTGAGAAAAATACTGGGCAGTGATGATTGTCTTCTGAGGCAAAGAGGTTGACCTCTGCCTTCCCAAAAACATCCCAGATCTTCTGAACCAAGCAGGGGTGGAGCAACCATTCCTCTGAGGGAAGGTTGCTCTGGGACAGCATGTCCGCCCCTATGTTCAGTACGCCATGTATGTGTGCTCTAGGATGGTTTTTGCCAGAGTGAAGAGGGGTTTCGAAGAGAAGCCGCCCTGGTGATTTATGAAGGACACCACCATCCTATTGTCTGATCTGACCAAGATGTGGTGTCCCACCAGAAGAGGAAGAAAGACATGGAGAACTTGATATACTGACATAATTTCTAGGCTGTTGATATGTAGCTTGCTTTCCAGATCGCTCCAAGCCCCAAAGGCTGGGTGGTTGTCGCACAGAGCTCCCCAACCTGTCTTGGAGGTGTCTGTGAAGACAACTTTCCTCTTGTCCATAGCACCTATTGCCACGCCTTGCTTGAACCAGCAAGGGTTCATCCATGGGGCCAGGGCTGTGACACATACCTGGTTCACCTTGAGCAAGTAACGGCCATGATGTCAGGTTGAGGGAGGGACCTGCAGTTTCAGCCAGAACTGCAGAGGTCGCATATAAAGCAACCCATCTGCAGAGCTGGAGATGTTGTGCTCATAGGCCTAGCATTTTTTTAAACGTTCTGAGCGGCAGAAAAACCCCAAGTGTAGATGTTTGCGTGAGCTGCTGAATGGCCAGAGTGCGCTCTGGAGTGACTGTGGCCCTCAAGAGGGGTGAGTCTGAAATTATTCCCAGGAATGATACATGTTGGCTGAGGGATAATGAGCTCTTTGCATAGTCTTCCATCCAATGGCAGCGGGCGGACACAAGTGTGTGGCCCAGTTTCATCCAAAGGAGGTAACTTATCAAATCCCTTCTGCCCAGTTCCGTCGACAGAAGTGAGAGCGTGTGAGACAGAAGGATGTAGGCATGCGGAATAAGGGACGCTCCATGACTTTGTCAGTTCGTCGTGCACCTCTGGAAAAGAGGGCTCCAACCGCTGAGAAGGTGCTAGACGTCGTCCAGGCAGGAACCATTCATCTAAGAGGCATTTAACCCTTTCCTCTCTGGTGTATTTATTGCAAAGTTCAGAACATGAATCTTGAGTGTTTTGGCTTTCAAATGATACATAGTTTGTGATAGTTGATTGAATATTTTTTATAAAACAAAATTGAATAAAACTACAAACGAATGATATTGTTAGTTTGATGTTAAATATATAAATTAAAAAAAGAGAGATGGATGCTGTTGTAAGGACCGGTTTTACTGCTAAGACAAAAGCTGAGATCCAACACCCTGCATTAAAACAATAAAACTCAATCTGAAGAGAAGATCTCACAGAGAAACTGTAGGACACCGCCCTGACCAAAACCCTCTCCCCTCTCTACCTCCCTTTCCCCCTTCCCCTGATTCAAGTCCCAGAATGCAGATATACTACATATGATTTATCTTGTGAATCTATTGTTTTATCCCTTTCATGTCTGGTGTCTTTTTAAAGGTCATAGTGCGATTGGTAAAATGGTCTCAACATCACTGAAGTCACTGATAGGGTTAGAAAGATTGAAACATATGAGACTTGTGTTCTCTTTTTGAGTGGTCTCTCCAAAGATATCTGATCTTCTCCCCAAACTAGGTGTTTGTGTTGCAAATAGTTACAACCCTTTGTTCTGGTCTGGGTATTTAAGGAAGGGTAGCAGGGCTGCCATTTGGGAAATATTCTGTAGACAGAAGCCCCATGCAGTGTTGTGTCAGTGTCATAAGAGGCACTCACACACACTGTATGTATTGTGCCAGATATGACTCTTTGAAACTATTTTCATATTACTTAATTGTATTTTATGCTGAAAGTTGTGTACCATGGATTCATGTTTAATTATGTTCTTTAAGTTCTGTCTGGCCAAAATAAATGTTAATCTTGATTTATTCTGTATTTTTCATAAATCATTACTCAAGTAGTGTCGCATGAGGAGTTTTGTAGGAGTTTCCGTAAATCTTTCTGTCAGGGCAGATTCATACCGAGGACCCCATGACCGGAGCATGGCGCTAAGCATGAGGGGCAATCTGATTTCTGACTGTCACTGTTATTAACAAGTTGCAGCTCTCGTGACTATTACTAAAATTACACTTTCTGTTATGAGTAAGCATGTGCGACTCACTTAAAGGTAAAATAGTTGTAATCCTCTGTAATCTCAGAACTGGCTAATTTGCGTTCGTGAGGTAATGTAATTATAATCGCGAGCATTATCCTCTGAGCAACTCCGGGTCCCATGGAGGAACAAATATTTGCAATTAAGAGATACTAAGAAAATCAATGATCTAAATTAAATCACAACTAAACTTATGATCAACTGTTAAGTTACAAATGCAACTAAATTACAAAGAATTGGAGTCAGATAAAATTATTCATGGAGTCAAATTTTAAATTGGATCTTCACATTTTAATAAATTAAAGTGATTTTTCTAGAAGCGCCAGTAAAGACATACACGCAGAAGTCCTTCGACCAGCTGCTGGATTCCTACGTTGGGCCAATAAGCTGGACCTTACAAAAGCCACGTTTCTAACATCTGTAAAACTGCATTCTACCATCTTAAAAATATATCTAAATTACGGCACATCCTTTCAATGCAAAATGCTGAACAGTTAATTCATGCGTTCATGACCTCAAGGCTAGATTACTGTAATGCTTTACTGGGTGGTTGCCCTGCTCGCTTAATAAACAAACTCCAGCTGGTCCAAAATGCAGCAGCTCGAGCTCTTACTAGAACAAGGAAGTATGACCATATTAACCCGGTTCTGTCAACACTGCACTGGCTCCCTATTAAACATCGTATATATTTTAAAATCTTGCTTATTACTTACAAAGCACTAAATGGTTTAGCTCCCCAGTACTTGAGTGAGCTCTTAACGCATTATACTCCATCACGTCTATTGCGGACTCTGGCCAGTTGATAATACCTAGAATATCAAAATCAACTGCAGGCAATCGATCCTTTTCCTATTTAGTGCCTAAACTCTGGAACAGTCTTCCTAGCATTGTTCGGGAAGCAGACACACTCTGTCAGTTTAAATCTAGACTAAAAACGCATCTCTTTACTATGGCTTACACATAAAACATTATCAATTTCTATTATTCAAATCAGTAAATGATTGTTAGGCTGCATTAACTAGGTCAGCCGGAACCGGGAACACTTCCCATAACACCTGATGTACTCGTTACATCATAAGAAGAATGGCATCTATGTTAGTCTCTCTGTTTATCCCGAGGTTTACTGCAGTCAGCCGGATCCGGGCCGTATCCAGATCAGATGGTGGACCAGTGCCTGGACATGACCAACGCATCCCTGAAATGTCTGCAGAGAACATGTCAAATAAACTCCTCCTGTAAATGCTGCATCGACACGACATCCTCATTAAACCCGTCTTCAGCATGACGACTCCAATCTTTCGAACAATCTTACGAATATCTATTTACCTAATATGACTTAAGACCTGCAATGTTGCCAGAATTATAATCATACACTGTTTGTTCGGCGGCCAGAGGAGAACTGGCACCCCGACAGAGCCTGGTTTCTCCCAAGGTTTTTTTCTCCATTCTGACCCTGAAGGAGTTTTGGTTCCTTGCCACCGTTGCCTCTGGCTTTTGGCTTGCTCAGTTGGGGACACCTAAATTTCATCTATATTACCGATCTGCCCGCATTGACACTATATGATACTTGAAATTAGCTGGATAACATCACCGTTTCACCAGAACGGCTGTACAAATTCTGTTGCATTATTTTCCTGTTAACAATGTGAAGCTGCTTTGAAACAATTGGACTTGTTAAAAGCGCTATATAAATAAAGGTAATTTGATTTGATAAACAAAGGCTGTCCCACTGGATAGTAGATGCTATTGTGTTGGCATATGCTAGCCTGGGCCAGGACTGCCCTTTCCACATCAGGGCACATTCTATGAGAGCCAATGCATCTTCCTCTCCTTGGTCTAAAGGTACGACCATTCAAGAAATATGCTTGGCTGCTGGCTGATCTTCCCCGAACACCTTTGCCAGATTTTACAAGATGGACATGCCATCTGTGGGGTCAAGTGCTCTCGTGAGTTAAAGTCACTATTCACATGTTTTACGCTGCACAGTTATTACCGTGTACGCTCATGCTTATGATTTGTGCATTTACTCATCACTTATACTTATTACACGTCCGATGGCACCGCCCCTCGATGGCTTGTTACCTTCTGTGAGTGGTGCAACTTATTTGGTTCTGCTACCTCGCAGCTCTCACGGCAAGATTGGATTCGGTTCCCGCAGCAGTGTTGAAGTGACCGCTCTCCAAAGGGAACGTCTCTGGTTACCATCGTAACCTCGTTCCCTGAGAGTCGGGAACAAGACACTGCGCAAGTCGCCGTGCTTGCCGCTCACTCAGTTTCACGTTCAGTCGTGATTCTGAGGTAATTGCCGCTCTCTTCACCTTTTATACTGCCAGGTTACCCCGTCAGTATTTGCATGCGATTTGCATAATGCGATTTGCATATTGCTTTCAGTTCAAAACAGCTCAAACATGCAGTTTAGTCAGACTATCGTAAGCCTTGTCTGTGAAACTGGGGGTGAGAGTCTTAGCCCCGGTTTCACAGACAAGGCTTAAGTCTAGTCCAAGACTAAAATGCATGTTTGAGCTGTTTTATGTAGGGTACATTTATATATTTTTCTAGGGCATGCTTATAAAAGCTAATTAAATGTCCCAGTTGAACTAAAACCTAATCCTGGCTTAATCTAAGCCCTGCCTGTGAAACTAGGCCTTGAAGTTTTATGACAGGCAAGATCTTGTTAAAAGCTTACTGGAAAATAAATGTTTTGTTTATAATAAAAATCCTGAATGGGTGATTACTGTTGAACAACCATTTTTATTGTGGCAAAAATTGTTAATTTATCTCATAAAACTCTGCTGCCTCTTTGCTCATAAACACAAGTTATACAAATAAATTAGCCCCTTGTTAAATAAAAAATGTAACTAAAATCAATGTGTTCATGTACTTATTGGAGCTGTGGAATAAGCAGAATGTACATTCAGCTGGTCATTATCACAAAATAAATCCCCAGAGGCCGATCAATGAATCTGCAATCTGAATCTGTTCTCCTGCATGTGAATGTTTGACAGATACACACCTGAGCATATGAGCAGCACTGAACACCACATCAAATTCAGAAGTGTCCAGAGCTCTGCAGCTTTCTGAGCCATTACTGCTGCCTCTCCCAGACGAGACTCTTCCAACAGAAACTGACCTTGAGAATCTATGGGTGGGTCACGAACACGAACAAAGAAATCAGTTGAAGTTCTTAGTGCAGTTCAAGAATACAAGTCAGTCTAAAGGAGAGATGGATGATCAGATGATCATGGCAGACCAAGATCTGAGAACATTTCGTTAATTTCGTTCAAGCCATCTAAAACTCTCCTCTCACTTTCCTTTCTTTAACTCAAGTTTATTTTCTTTCTGTTGAGTCTCGTGTTCTAAATTAAGTTTCTCTCAACGAACCTACAGCAGAGCACGCTTCGACTTCAAAACACCCACAAGACTTTTCATCCAGCCTCCAACATACCACGTGATTGGCTTCCCAAGACATCCATCAAAGACAGGCAAGACTGTCAGCGAATCACCAAACCTGGGGAACCCCTACAGCCAGGAATCCACGAGCAAAGATAAGAGCTACAAACGCAAGTAACCTCCAGATTCTAAACTAAACTGGTGCAATTGATATCAAATTTAATAACCCTGCCTAAGAAACGATAGGAGGGTTAGATCAATGCTTGGTGGTTCATACAGGTCGTGTGTTATAAATGCATATATTGCTAGAAACTTGGGATTTCATAATTTCTCTCTCTTAAAACTCATTCTTTCCTCACTTTTTTCCCTTCTGCAACGTGTGTGAATGTGTGTGTGCGTGTGTTAGATATTAGTTTTACATGTTAAGAGTAATCAAAGTTTCGTTTATATTTAAAGATAAGCGTTCCTGTGTTATGTACTTATGAATTTAATGTCTTAAACTGCTGATCTAAGTTACCTGGTTGTTAAATAGTGTTTCACTATTGTGTGGATATTAATATCCGCTGCAGAGTTGATAGTTACAGCCCGTTCAAATGAACGCTGGACGAGTCATTTGCTCGGCCATAAAATAGACTCTTTCAAAATTTCATATGAATTAATTAATTCATTCATTTGAGCTAAATAGACTCGTTTCCCTTATAAAGAGTCACTACACAGGTATGTACTGGATGTCAAAGTTGTACGGGGCCAACTTAGCTACCCACCTCTGTTCGCACGCGTCTAGTTTTGGCTTTGTTAGAATGTAGGTCAATGGATTATTGTCTGTCCAGACTGTGAAAGAGTGTCCCTTCAGCCAATGGCTAAATTTATCACAGACAGACATTTCAATGGCAAAAACTCAAGTCGGTGTGCAGGGTAGTTAGACTGAGCTTTTGTAAGTGCCTTACTTGCAAAGGCGACAGGTCGTGTCTTGGACTCTCCTGCAGGGACTTGTGATAGTACTGCTACTATACCATCCAAGGAGGCATCAGTAGAGAGGACAAATGGCCGGGTGAAATCGGGATGTGCCAACACTACGGAGCTCACAAGGGCTGTCTTAAGCTGTTCAAAGGATAGAACACATTCTCTAGTCCAATCCAATGGGCTGAGTTTCTTGAAAACAGCACCACCCTTTGAGAAGTCCTTTTTCCCTTTGGATGCAGCGGTTCGTGTGAAGAGTGGTTTGACGATGCTGGAACAGTTAGGGATGAATCGCTGGTAATACATGACCATACCCAAAAGAACTTGATCTTCCTTTGGGAAGGTGAGATCCCATCTTCCATCATAAGGTCATTTTCAGTGACAATGGTAATGGATGCAAATTTGTCGGGATCGGTCACGACTTCATGTTCATCCACAACATGGCCAAGAAACCTAACACTCCGTCTAAGCAAGTGGCATTTCTTTGGCACCAACTTCAATCTGTGAGCACAGTCTCTTGAAGACCACCTCCAACCTCTCCAGGGCCTTTTCTTCATTGGGAGCTATCACCAGGAGATCTTCCAAGTAACACAGCAGGGTAAGGAAATTTGAATATACTCATAAGCCGCATGAAACTTACTGGGCTGTTACATAGTCCTTGCGGAAGACGATTGAACTCGTAGAGCCCTAGAGGTGTGGTAAAGGCTGTAAGTTTCTTGTCTTCCTCAGACATGGAGATGTTGTAGAGCCCAGACGTGATGTCCATTGCACTGAAAAACGCATTCCCTCCCAAAGCAGCAAGACAATCGGCTTGATGTGGAAGAGGGTGTGCATCCTTTTAGAGTGCGTGAATTCTGACAGCAGTAACCAACACAGATATGGAGGTTGCCACTCTTCTTCCACATGAGAACTAAGGGAGAGGCCCACTCGCTGTTGGATTTACGAATGATGTCATGCTCCTCCATCTCGGACAGTGCTTGCCGTAACTTCTGATAGTGCCCTGACGGCGCACGCCGGTAAGGCAACCGGAAAGGTCAGTTGTCAGATAGACGGATGCGATGCACAAAGTCCTTTGCCCTCCCGCAGTCTAGCTTGTGCTTTGAGAATATGCATTCATAATTCTGGACCAAATGCAATAACTGGCTTTTCCATTGAGGTGACATTTCCATGGAACTGTCATCATTCGTTCATATGTTTCAGCTGTGTTCCTCAATAATTATCATTTGTGTTTGCTTTATAAGTTGGTCCCTCACAATCATTCCCTGTCTGATCACCGTTATGCTTAGTGTGTTTGGATTTACAATAAAAAAAAATAAAACAATCACATTTCCATGCACATAGTCAGTCTGATTTTAACTCTTTAATAGAAAATATGGTCATCAATTCAAAACAAGAATTAAGCAAATCTAAAACCAATACATGAAACAAACAGGGTCTCTATATTAAAAGCTCAGTTATAAACACTGAAGGTTTCAGCTAGAGTGCATGTCATGTGTTTCTGACAGTCAGAAACTCCTTCTGCAGGACAAAGTAAAACTCCCCAAAGAAAATTCCAACAACTTTTAGCAAAATATAAAAATCAGCCACGGGTCTATAAAAGCAATAATATTTTATAAAGTTGAAGACGCTGTGAAATGCATTAATCCAGTGAAATAAAAAAAAAAAAAAAATAATAATCTGGAAAAAAAAACATTGAAAAAATTCTAACATTTTGAAAGCAGTGCATTTTTTTTTTCAGAAGAAATTGTAGCTGAATTAGAAGATTTTAATAAAAAGTGCAACATAAAACATTGCTGGACTGCAGCTCAAACATACAGTATATAGGATCTTAAACACCTAAACTCTGCAGATAAAAACTTTGATTTGAGGCAGTGGGTGTGGTTTGAGTTATGCAGTTCCTCCCTGTTTTCCTGGATTTTCCTCCACATCGTCATAGTCTGTTAATAGAAAACAAGAGCAAATTCATGGATCAACATGCTTTAAAATTATTACAACAAGCACAGTGTTTTCAGTCCATTTAAATTAGCTATTGAGACTACAGACATTATTGAACAAGATGTTGTGTTGATAAATGATAATATAAAACAGTCAAAAAAGTAAAAAAAGTGTCAATGACTTACCAAACATGTCACTCATATATTCCCTGATGTTCTTCACATCATCATATTCCTCCTGAACACCCTCTGATATAAATGTGTCTTATTAATTACATGAAAAAGTCTTCATACTTTACATGCCACTATAATTTGATGAAAAATAAGGGGGGAAACCCTGTGTAAAGTGTATCATTTGAAACCCACACCTGTTTTATCATTGGAGAACTGCCGTCACGATGACGACATCATCATAGTTTTCTGCTAAGTCATCTACAACAAAATAATGAAAATGAAATGCATCCATTAATGGACATCATTTTGGATTTTGAAACTCTATGTATAATTAAAATGCATATAAATATATATATATATTATGTTAAAGCCTGTCGAAATAATTAAAAGAAATAAACCTGTAACATGATGTCTCTGTTCAGCATTGATTACATCATCATAATTCTCTGTTGTGACTTGTTGTTCTACTAAATTATTTAACATGAAAGAGAGAATAAACATAAACTAATTAAAAGGCCAAATGAGTAATTATTTTAAGTGAAATCCTGTGATCAGTTCAATTCACTGACCTGATGATGGGTCTTCAGTGGTGGTGACATTATTATAGCAGTCATGTGTGACTCCTACTGCAGATTTTGTTTTGAAAAGAAAATACATATGTATTATTATTATTAATAATTAAATAATTAAATTAATATAAATATAATAAAACCTTATCTGAAGTATGTGCTGCATGATTTATTTAATTTAAACTCTGCTAAGATTAATGTTTTAATTAACATACATACTCTTCTGTATATGGCAGGTAACATTATTCTATTTCAGTCCTCTAACCTGAAAGAAGCTTATCAGCATCTTCATATCCAGAATGATGTTCAGTAGAAAGGACACTTCCTGAAGTAGAACCATCAGACACATGCTCAAAATCACAAATGAGCCAAAATCCCCATATGCTTTATATCATATAACACTAACCATATATCATTACAAGTGGCACACAAAGTCCCACAAATGAATCAATGTGATTTACTTCACTCACCCCTCTGAGTGAAGTGATTGTGTCTGTGATGAATCTCCTCATAAACGGCCTCAGTCGTCGTCCTGTGTCTCCTCTTAGAGAGAGCTGTGAGTGTAGACAGACAAACCTGCTGTCAGTTCACAACACATGACTGATCACACACTGAATAAGACACAATATGACAGTCTCTGGATCTCTCCTACCTCTCCTCATCACTCTGTTCTGCTGAATCAGTATAAGCAGTGGCACTAAGAGCAGGAAGAGCACAACTCCCAGTACAATCACAAGCACGGAGAGAGACGCTGGAGGAGTTTGTGGAGGAGTGACTGATGTTGAGCTTGAGCGCACTGTCTGAGAAACTGGAGGAGAAGCTGATGTTGTTGTGGCAGGAGTAGTGGACACTGACAAATCTGGAAAATCTGTTAAAAAAGACACAGACACATTAAACTTATGCAAATACACAAAGATTATTAGCACTAAAATGGTGTAAAAATGACTAATATCGGTCAGTGTGTTGCTGTGACCTGCACAGGTGAGTCCAGCGTGCTCTTTGTGGGAGCAGTCAGTGTGGTTCTTCAGGGAGAGAGGACAGTCCCACAGGTGAATCTCATTCCCTCTGCACTCGACTCTGTTCAGCCACACAACACCTTCACCAGCACCAAAGGCTGAATTCCCATCAGCCCTCAGTGCTGCTCCACAACCCAGCTGCCTGCAGACCACCTGAGCATCGCTGATGTCCCACTGATCATCACAGACTGAGCCCCACACAGCGTTATGATACACCTCCAGCCTCCCAGAGCACCGGCCCTCCCCTCCACTCAGTCTGAGAGGAACATGCTCTAAAATAGACACATATAGACAACACATTATTAACACATCAGGCCAACAGAGTTCTGTCAGAACAGCGATATTCAGAAGTGTGCTCACGAGCACCCCCTTTGGGATTGCGCCTTCAATGTGCACTTTTGCTGAGCCCGCACTGTTGCAAACTTCTTCTCGACAATCAAAGCGGCATTAAGTTATGAAAGTGCAGACTTGTATGAAGACTGCGAGTGTTTAGGGTGCCATTTGGGACAGGGCCTTGGTTCCCCAGAACAAAATCACATACATACATCACATATGGCTGTTATGATTTTTATGTTCTTCTACATCAAATTAACTTACCTGAACATTGTCTGTGATGTGGAGATGTGGAGCATGACAAATAGCTTCTAGGGGACTCATGACTCTCCTGTTCTGTAATCACAAGTTAATTCAATATTATTTATACATTTTGTTTATATACTCAGTAATGTTAACAGATTACTGCTGTATTTTTAGAGATGGAAACTGCAACAGTCTTACCTGAGCAGGTGATTTTGGCCACTTCCTCCTTATTACATTCATTCTGTCCCCAGGGTGAAGATGGACACTGCCAAAGATTTGAATCATGTGGTCGACATTTCAGTTTATCCAGCCAGTTAGGAGCTGATTCCAGTCTTGGTATAGAATCGAAAAAAGCACCAGATTTTCCACAGTTCAGCTCCTGACAGATCAGACTTGCTGTGTCTTTGTCCATCTGGTTCCAGCACACATTACCCCAGGATCCATTGTAGAAAACTTCCACATTCCCTTCACAGCCTTCAGTTAACCTGATCTCTTTAAACTCTAGATGGAATCATGAACGCAACCTCAGCTTTCAATCCAACCCCATTCATTTCAACCACTAACATATAACATATATACAGGGGTTGGACAATGAAACTGAAACACTGGCCAATATAGTTTTGGAGGTTACACGCTCATATATGTGCGGTCTGAAAAAGCAGAGCAATAGAACAGCTGTATATAAAATATTGCAATCCACACAACATAATGGGAGACATATCAGACTTCAAAAGAGGACAAACTGTTAGCTCATTTGTGATTAGAATAACAAATCTTTGTGGTGTATAGAGAGCTATGGTATCCAGGGTAATGTTGGCATATCACTACGTAGGACAAACCACATCCAACAGGAGTAACTGTCAATGCAAGAGGAAGCTATCTGAAAGCGATGCCCAGGTACTATCCCGGAAATGTCTCCAAAAAAAAGAAAAAAAAAAGAAAACATAAAACCGATGCACAACTCACTGCAGAATTCAGTCTGCACCTAAATGACACCTCGACACCTCACTTATGCCAAAGCCAAATGTCGGTTTCATTGGTTCCAACAGTGCAAATATTGGGCTGTGGACAATGTGAAACATGTATTGTTCTCTGTTGAGTCCATCTTCACTGTCTGTCCCACATCCATGGGAGTTACGATGCTTAAAAGAGGCTTAAAATCTGGATTGCTGCATGTCAAGATTGAAGCAAGGGAGTGGATCAGTGATGGTTTGGGCTCCAATATCATGTCATTCCCTATTGTGCTTGATGGGCATGTCATTGCCAAAGACTATCAAACCATTCTGGAGGACCATGTGCACCTATTGGTTCAAATATTGTACCCTAATTGGGGGGCCATGTATCAACATGATAATGCACCAATACATACAGCAAGATTTGTGATAGAATGGTTCATGCAAGAACATGAAAGTGAAGTTAAACATCTCCCATGGCTTGCACAGTCACCAGATATCACCAGTATCACATAGTGACCGGCCACTGTTCTGAAAGAGAGGCTCAGAATCCCTCTAGCCACTGTGAAGGACTTGTATCTGTCATTCCCAAGACAAATTGACGCTGTATTGGCTGCAAAAGGAGGCCCTACATCATACAAATAAAATATTGTGGTCTAAAACCTGGTGTTTCAGTTTCACTGTCCAACCCCTGTATGTGTAACTGTCAGATTTTCCCAATAGATATTTTAAATGACTGAATAATAAACATTTACCTGAGCACACGACTCCTACATCCTCCTTGTGTTGACAGTCATGTTTTCCCCAGCCTGGAGAAGAGCAGTTCCACAGGGACGTCTCATTCCCCTCACACTCCACCTCATCCAGCCATATGGCTCCAGAACCAGGACCAAACCAGGCTGGTACCTGCTGGTTACTGAGGGCCACTCCACACTGCAGCTGTCTGCACACCACATGGGCATCTTTAATATCCCAGGAGTCATCACACACTGTCCCCCATGAGCCGCTGTGAAAAACCTCCAGCCTCCCTGCACAGTCTCCCCCAGAACCCACCAGCCTGATAGACCCGTGACCTGATATTCAGAGAGAGAGAAACACATTATTGATCACTAACAACTGAAGAATCTGCCCAGATGTTGCTCTTCTCACCAAGGCAGGTGATTGACAGCTGTTGTGTGGAGCTGCAGTTGAGAGTTTGTGGAGAGCTGCAGTTCCCCAGATGAGCTTCACTCCCAGAGCACTGGAAGCCCGTCACACACTCATGACTGTGTTCAGGACTGGATGAAGAGGAGCCGGAGAAGTTCAGCACAGAGCCACAGCCCAGCTGTCTGCAGCCCACAGAGGATTCAGTGAGACTCCAGGAGTCCAGCAGAACTCTCCTCCAGACCTGATGGATGGAAACTTCCACCTCCCCCTCACACTGTCTCTCTCCAGACAACCGCACCAGACCATCATGAACAGCCAGAGAGGAACCTGGAGAGAAGATCTTATATTTTACTAAAATAAGAATTGTGTTAGAACATAGTGAAATAGTTATATATTAAAGAGAGTTTTTCGGTAACATAATTCTCTCTGTCTCTTTGAGTTTACCAGAGCAGATGACTCCAACATCTCGTCTATGAGGACATTCAGCTCGACTCCATGAAGAGATGGAACATTCTGAGAGTTTTGTTTCATTCCCATCACAATCAAACACATCAGCCCAGATTTCACCACTTCCCTCTCCAAACCAGTCTGATCCCACAACAGACACAGCAATCCCACAATTCAGCTGTCTACAGAGGACATTGGCAGCTCTCATATCCCAGCATGCATCACACACTGTGCCCCATTTACTGACGAACCGAAGCCCCACTCTTCCAGAACAAGAGTCTGAACCATTCATCAATTTGGCCTCTGTGTAACCTGAATAAAGAACATAAGAGGTTAAAATAAAGTATAATGCAGCTGACAGAGAAGATATACTGTTACAAATACAAACAAAGAGACACTGAATATTTATAATTTACCAGAACAGATCAGTCCCACATTATTGTCACTTGTACAGTGTTGTTTGTGTGATGATGATATTGAGCAATATGAAATCTGAGACTCATTTCCTCTGCACTGAATCTCTTGTGTCCACATCTGAGCGTCTCCTTTGCCAAAAGCAGCTTCTCCCAGCACCTGTACAGGAGCCCCACAGTCCAGCTCTCTACACACAACCTCTGCATCCTGCTGGTCAAAGGCAGCCGCACACACTGAAACCCACGTCTGATCATCAAGTATCTCTAACCTCCCAGAGCACAGGTGAGATCCATTAACAAGTCTGGAAGCTTTATGACCTGTTCATATTACAGGAATGACAGTACACAGTAGACAAAAACAAATGATTGATAGTTAAATACAATAACCATACAAACATTTACAGTTTTCCAAACTAAATAGTCTTTGTCACAACAAAGTAATCAGTTATCAGCAATCAGTTAAATTACTCACCCGAACAGATGACACCGGCATCATAATTGTGAGTACAGCCATGAATACCCCATCCTGATGATCCACAGTCCTTCAGTGTTGACTCTGATCCAGTACAAAACACAACATGCATCCAGATTTGTCCTGATCCTGGTCCAAAATGAGCACCACCCAGAGCATCTACAGGTTCTCCACAGTCCAGCTCTCTACACACCACTGCAGCATCAGTCATATCCCAGCCACCATCACACACTGTTCCCCACTGACCTCTATGAAGAACCTCCACTCTACCAGCACAGCTGCTGGGACCACCAACCAGCCTCACATTCTTTTTATCTAATTGACAGAAAAATACAGATAGAGACTATGGGTGCAGCTCCATAAGCACACTAGTTTGAGTATCAGTATATTATGTACACAAATTCAGACACTGGAAAAGCACACTGGCTCACTACACATTCAGACACTGATTACTCCATTTCTGGTGACATGATGTGCTTGTGTCATTATCACTGGTATTTATCAACAACACACAGGACCAATATCTTTCTGACAATTTTTTATGCTTTAAAGTATGTTCTGAAATATACTTTGATTGTTATATATCTCTGCAACATTCTAGACAAATTTTAATTATAAATATTAACTAGACTGTTCACTACCATATCTACTGATGTTTATGCTAACACATCATTAACCCCTTAAGCCCTGAGGGTATTTTTAGAGTTTTTTTGTCTGAGTGACATGCACAACTTTAAAGACTCATAACTCCAAAACTATAGCAAGGAGAGTCAAATGGCAGGTATCATTTGTTAGCAATTTGTTTTGTGTGTGTGTGTGATATTTTTAGAAAATATAAATTTGATTATATTTGGACAATCTAATGCTGAGAAACTGCTGATAAAAGACAGCAGTTCAAATCTTCTATCGCATATCATGATGATATTGTGTTGGTTTGTGCGATTTGTTTCGCACTTCAGAATTTCCATTAAGGGAACATAGTGAGCATCTGGTTTTTGGAGTCTATTGTGGGTTTTTTAAGGAGCTCACATTCCAGTGCACTCAAAGGATTTTGTGATTGAGACAGCCCTTAAAATGGCTGGTTCCCTGGTCAGTGTTCTGACTACTGAACTAGGGAGCTGACTGAGTAAAAGTTATTACTATCATATTCTTATAACTCACCAGCACAGAACAGCCCCTGGAAATTATCATGTGAACAGCTGTCTTTCTGTAAGGATGTTGGGCAGAGGTGAATCTGAGACTCGTTTCCTCTGCACTGAATCTCTTGTGTCCACATCTGAGCGTCTCCTTTGCCAAAAGCAGCTTCTCCCAGCACCTGTACAGGAGCCCCACAGTCCAGCTCTCTACACACAACCTCTGCATCCTGCTGGTCAAAGGCAGCCGCACACACTGAAACCCACGTCTGATCATCAAGTATCTCTAACCTCCCAGAGCAACTGGAGTTTCCAATAAGTCTGACTCCTGAAGTAACAAGAGATAACAAGTGTTTCAGTTTTGTTTGTTATCTAAATGTGTAATTATTATCATTATTGGTCTACCACAAAGCAGCACTTATTAATGTGAAAGAAGTCAAATCAAATTCTTATGTCAATCTAAACTCAGTTGACTTTCTTTCATGGAACATAAAACGGGAGTTTTACAGAATATCCTGGGACTCTTTTCAATATAATGAAAGTAAAATAAGAAAAAATAAATACATTCTGTGCTCCACAAAACAAAGTCATATAGGTTTGACGACACAAAGTAAACAATGCCTAAATTTAAATTTTTGGTGAACTATTCCTTTGAAGCTGGTGGTTTATCAGTGATATAAAAAACAGGAGATTTTACCTGAGCAGATGACTCCTGCATCTTTTGAATGATCACAGACATAAAAACCCCAATTTACTGATCCACAGTTCTTCAGTGTAGACTCTGATCCAGTACATAACTTGACATTTGTCCAGATTGATCCTGATCCTGGTCCAAAATGAGCATCACTCAGAGCATCTACAGGTTCTCCACAGTCCAGCTCTCTACACACCACTGCAGCTTCAGACATATCCCAGCCAGCATCACACACTGTTCCCCACTGACCTCTATGAAGAACCTCCACTCTACCAGCACAGCGACTGGGACCACCAACCAGCCTCACTCTCATATTGTCTATAAAATTAACAAAGAGAGAGTAAAAGGCACTTGGACAAAGGGAAAGAATGAGGGGGAATCATACAAAGAGAATAAAATTAACTAATATTCAGTGTAAATTTGGGAACATTAATATTTGATTTCAGTGTATTAAAGAAATGCTCAAACCTGCACACACCAAGCCAACATCATTTTCATACGAACAGTTGTTTTCATGTGATGGTGATGTTGGGCAGAGGTGAATCTGAGACTCATTTCCTCTGCACTGAATCTCTTGTGTCCACATCTGAGCGTCTCCTTTGCCAAAAGCAGCTTCTCCCAGCACCTGTACAGGAGCCCCACAGTCCAGCTCTCTACACACAACCTCTGCATCCTGCTGGTCAAAGGCAGCCGCACACACTGAAACCCACGACTGATCATCAAGTATCTCTAACCTCCCAGAGCAGCGAGAACCTCCAACCAGCCTGACTCCTGAAAGAACAACACAGGAAAGAACTAAATTTAAATATAATCAGTTATATAATCAATGCATCAATCATATAATGAGAAATCATATTTTCTTCTGAAATCAAAGATATTTACTATGAAAACATATTATACACGTCAACAAAACGTTTTCCCGGTCCAAAAAGGCCTTGAAAGTAAGCTACAAAACAGTGGATAGTTATTGTTACTGTACATCTGCCCACATTTTCATGTCAGCAATGTCTATGAACGAATCCTTTCAGGGCATTACATCAGAACATTAGAAACAAGATTCTAAAGTTTGTTTTTAACAAGGTCCCTGATTATTAGTCTGAACTTAACAGTTTGTGTGGTCAAAAAGGTGGAAAATGGTCATGAAAAATTTAATTATGACTGCTTTTGGTGCAATTGTTTTGTACATTAAGACAGGATTTTTAGCTTTAGCTTACCTGAACAAATGACTTGAGCGCTCTTATCAAGACACGCATTAAGATCAGTTGATTGCATGAATCCACATTTCTTAAGTGTAGATTCTGAACCAGTACACAATGCATTTTTCATCCAAGTCGGTTTTGAT
Organism: Paracanthobrama guichenoti; assembly: GCA_018749465.1. NCBI lineage: Eukaryota > Metazoa > Chordata > Actinopteri > Cypriniformes > Gobionidae > Paracanthobrama > Paracanthobrama guichenoti. The sequence goes on from CM031946.1 coordinate 5,287,624, forward strand.
CCTTGTCCAAACTGATCATCACTAAGAGCATCTACAGGTTCTCCACAGTCCAGCTCTCTACACACCACTGCAGCATCAGCCAAATCCCAGCCAGCACCACACACTGTTCCCCACTGACCTCTATGAAGAACCTCCACTCTACCAGCACAGCGACTGTGACCACCAACCAACCTCATATTTATTAGGTCTGTGAATGTAAGAGAAAAGGCTAATGTAAATGTAAACTGTTATAATAAAATAAAATTAAATTAAATGTGCTTTGTTGTACTTTGAACTGTTACCAGCACACAGCAAGCCAATGTTGTGTTCATGTGAACAATTGTTTTCATGTAATGGTGATGTTGGACAGAGGTGAATCTGAGACTCATTTCCTCTGCACTGAATCTCTTGTGTCCACATCTGAGCGTCTCCTTTGCCAAAAGCAGCTTCTCCCAGCACCTGTACAGGAGCCCCACAGTCCAGCTCTCTACACACAACCTCTGCATCCTGCTGGTCAAAGGCAGCCGCACACACTGAAACCCACGACTGATCATCAAGTATCTCTAACCTCCCAGAGCAGCGAGAACCTCCAACCAGCCTGACTTCTAAATAAAACAACACAGATCAACAAAAGCATGGCTTATTAATGGGGCTTCAAGATAATGATTTGTATATAGAAGCCATTTTATTTTTAGTCTTATAATGAATAAATAATGTAAAAACACAAAAGTAAACCACAACAAATATAAATATGAAATGTATTTATTATTGAAGTCAACATTTTAAAATCAATTTCTTTAAAAATTAGAAGCCAATTTGGAAGCACTTTACCTGAGCAGATGACTCCAGCATCTTTACTATGATCACAGTTGCTATAACCCCATCCTCCTGACTCACAGTTCTTCAGTGTTGACTCTGATCCAGTACACGTGACAAAACTCATCCAGATTTGTCCTGATCCTTGTCCAAACTGAGCATCACCCAGAGCATCTACAGGTTCTCCACAGTCCAGCTCTCTACACACCACTGCAGCTTCAGTCATATCCCAGTCATCACCACACACTGTTCCCCACTGACCTCTATGAAGAACCTCCACTCTACCAGCACAGCGACTGGAACCACCAACCAACCTCACATTCACATGGTCTAAATATTAAGCAGTAACAATGAGAGAGATGAAGGGATGAGAGTTTAATTCATAGCATTACAAAGTGGCACAACAGGCAAAATGGGACACATACGTCTGAACGTTTAAAAAAAGAATAGTTCACAACAAATTGAGCTCAAACTACTTTCTATCAGAACCAGCATTAACGTCTTGAGCAATTTGAGCTACACTAGCTCATCTGTTTGATTGGTCCACACAAGCCAGCCTTTGCTCCCGATGTGCATCAATGAGCCTTGGCCGCACATGACCCGAAAACACCCCACAAGAGCTGCAGTTTTGGAGATGCTCTGACCCAGTCGCCTAGACATTACAATTTGGCCCTTGTCAAACTTTGTTGTTTCAAATCCTTACACTTGCCCATTTTTCCTGCTTCTAACACATCAACTTTGAGGACAAAATGTTCCTGCCTAATATATCCCACCCACTAACAGGTGCTGTGATGAAGAGATAATCATCATAATGTCATAATGTTATGCCTGCTTGGTGTATATTGAACATGGTGCATTATTTTAATATTATTTTTTTTCCTCTAAATATTTCTTCTGTAGCTGAGCTCTTGATATTGTGTAAGAGGCTAACGGCCGCCTGAATCATGAATGATCGATTCTTTTTATTTTTATGTAAAAATGTTCGTGGGACTCGCTCAAGTTAACATGTCAGTCACTAATATTTCCAAATCAATGTTTATCAAATCAGAACTTCATATGTGTGATCAATCTCGAGAGACCGAGATGCCTGCATCGTCATAGAGCGATGTTTGACACGTCAATTAAATCGTTAGCAACCAGAGAAAAGGTAAGCAGTGTATAATTTATTTATTTATTTAATTTGACATGAAAAATGTAATTGAAATCACAGGACCACAAGACAAAAACAACAATAAATGGCCTCTTAGGGTTTCTGTAAATAACAAATATTAACATTAATTTGAAAATATATTATAATAAATAAAAGAGACAATCATGTAAAACTTAATCATGAGAGAGAAGAGATTTAGAGAGAGAGAGAGAGAGAGAGAGAGAGAGAGAGAGAGAGAGAGAGAGTGAGAGTGAGAGAGAGAGAGAGAGAGAGAGAGAGAGAGAGAGAGAGAGAGAGAAAGACGAGAAAAAATGCCTGCTAAACAAAAGAGCACATTCAAAATATTCTGACAATGCAATTACACACACACACACACACACACACAAAAAAAAGATTTTTAGTTACAAAAGATATTATAATATAATTTTTAGTGATTAAATACAATTGCCTGACCTTCATCTCTTTCATTCCTTGTGCACTTACCAGCTGTGATGAGTATTATAACTGAAGACAGTAAAATGAGCGTCAGGCATCTCTCCATCTCCCTCTGCTTGATTAACTCAACATCCAGTACAAGCTTCTCCGCACTGATGATACAGAAGTACAGGCATCCTCTCAGCCCCTTAATGAGAGAGAAAGAGGTCCGACACCCTCCAATCACACTCACTGTTACCTTATTAGACAGAACAGAGGAAATCATCAAACAACTTCAGTGACAAATCAGAGGAGGCTTTCGTGACATTCTCCATATATATCAAAACTGTCAGAGCTGATGAACTCCTCCTCCCCACCCATCAAGACACCATGTGTAAACACACACTCACACACACACACACACACACACACACACACACACACACACACACACACACACACACACACTTGACTTACAGGAGACAGGAAACTCTCCAGTTTATTTACAGCATCAAAGCCCAACACCTGCAGAGACGAGATAAAAGCACTGATAACTTACTGTAAATGTCCTAAACACGTCTATTAGCGTATATATGTTACATTAACATGTAATAAACTCAACTCTGTAAAATACATTCTTTTTAAAAGCATTTAGGTAAGTGTTTACCAAGAACACAGCGCAAAAAGTAAGCCCTTATTACACTAATCAGAGAGAGAAAAAAATAACAGTTACATAAAGTAGTTTCGTTCAGGTGCCCTTCAGGTTCAGGCAGAGAGAGCCATTCATACTTCAAGAGCAGTGACAAACTAACATTGTATATTTGAACAATTCAATAGCAAATGACCCTCTGTAAAGAAACTTCCCCACATCGAAAACAGTGAGCAGTGAAACAAAACTAACTGTTGTTGGTTTACATGTCAGTCATACGGTCTCTTCCTGTCTACATTTCAGTGGTTCTTGGCCAGAATGTTTGACAATGTGGACCAGATCTTTTGTCATTTAGCCTGTACTTGAGAGAATAAAGTACAAATACAATGCTGACATTATGGGGCAGTATGGGGCCTTGACAGAGATTAAGCCTAGTCCTAGACTAAAATGGCCTTTTATACCAGATTAACAGAAATCTGCTTTCTCTGTAATATTTTTAAATAGTACTAGATTTAAAGATTAACTTTAAGATTAATGTTGTGTTTCAAAGAAGACACATGGATTACTTGGATTGAGTCAGTGAAGATCAACACACACACACACACACACACACACACACACACACACACACACACACACACACACACACACACACACACACACACACACACACACACACACACACACAATGACTGCAACTCATCTTTATCCACACGATGGCTGTAAAAGATCATCAAATTCAGAGATTAATATTATTGTCATGATCCCAGCCTGTGTTCCCCTGACTTGTGTTAGGACTTTTGTGTTGTTTCCTGTCTTGTGCAATGTTTTGTTAGCCCGACAAGCCAGACCCACATCAAGATTTTGTATTGCGTGAGGCTGCCCCCTATGGAAACCCGTTTCCGCCACTAAATAATAAAAAATAAAAAAAAAGAGTAATTGCAACTTTTTATCTCAGAATTCTGACTTTTTTTTCCTCACAATTGCGAGATATAAAGTCAGAATTCTGAGATATAAACTTGCAATTGCATGTAGGAGCCGTCTCCTCGGTCTGCCATCTGGGTCTCCTGCACATGCGCCCGCTTCAGTTTTGGCTCAAGTCTCGAGTCCCGTGGAGATTATGGACATCAGGCCATTTGTGCATTCCGGTCAATCACAGTTGCATCAAAGCTTTGCGCAACCTGGACATGTACAAACGGGGCGTGCCTCTGCGTCTGGTGAGTTGCATTGTTGTCACTACGGACTATGGACGGTCACCTCGGGTTGGGGCGCGGTCTGCATGGGCTCACCGGCATCAGGTCTCTCTAGCCCTGGAAGCTTTCCTGCCTCAGCAGAAGCAGCAGCATGTTCTGATTTGCACGGACAACATGTCTGTGGTTTCGTACATAAATCGCCAGGGCGGCATAAGGTCCAGAACCCTTTTCAAGCAGGCTGCACACCTCCTTTTGTGGGCAGATCGACATCTTCTCTCCATCAGGGTGAATTACATCCCCAGCCGTCTAAACAGTGGAGCGGATTTGCTTTCGAGGAACGAGATTCCCTGGGGAGAGTGGATACTTCACCCTGGAGTGATGAGGGAAATATGTGCCCGATTCGGGAGGGCGTAAGTGGATCTTTTTGCGACAAGCGAGAATGCGCATTGCCCGCTCTTCTTCTCGTTGTCCCACTACCCGCTGTCAGGGGATGCTGACGTCGAGCTGGCCAAGAGCCAAACTTTATGCGTTCCCTCCGGTGCCTGTGGTGCTATGCAAAATCAGGGAGGAGAGAGCATCTGTGATTCTTGTCGCTCCCAACTGGCCCAACCTGCCATGGTTTCGGGATCTCAAGGAGATGCTGACAGTCTTTCCATGGTAAATTCCTCTCAGAAGGGATCTGCTGTCGCAAGCAAACGGCGTGATTTCCTCAGCCCGGAGCTGTGGAAGCTTCAGATGTGGATGCTTCAGGGCCGTTAGAAGGTTTAAATGATTTGCCTTCGAATGTCCTTGCCACACTCACAGATTCCCGCGCGCCAGCCACCAGGCCTTTATGCTATAAAAAGGGGAGTGTTTGAGACATGGTGCTGTGATCATGTTATTGACCAATTTAGCTGCCCCGTTTCAGACGTTCAGTTTATGTAGCTGCTATTGCCTCGTTTCGCTCCCCGGTATCCGGGCAGTCGATCGGTAAGCATGATTTGGTGGTCAGATTCCTCAAGGGAGTGAGGAGGTTACACCCACCACGGCCGCCTTCTGTGCTGCTGTGGGACCTGGCTTTGGTTCTGAAAGCCCTCTCTGTACCGCCGTTCGAGCCGTTGGAATCTACTGCAGTAAAAGAGCTTTCTCTTAAAACCGCTCTCCTCCTGGCTCTTGCTTCTGCTAAACTCATTGGGGATTTACACGCATTCTCTGTGAACGGTGATTGTAAGTGTTTCGGTCCCGGCGACTGTAACATCACTCTCCAGCCGAGACAGGGCTGCGTGCCAAAATCACTGTCCACGCCCTTTAAAGCGCAGGTCGTTTCTCTGTGGGCCTTATCGGCTGAAACGGCAACCTCACGGGGCGCTGGTGCTCTGTGTCCGAGTGCTGTTTGCCCAGTTAGAGCACTCAAGGTATATGTTAATAGAACGGCTGTCTTTCGACAGTCAGACCAGCTCTTTGTGTGCTATGGGGGCTGTTCTAAAGGATGAGCTGTTTCTAAACAAAGGCTGTCCCACTGGATAGTAGATGCTATTGTGTTGGCGTATGCTAGCCTGGGCCATGACTGCCCTTTCCACATCAGGGCACATTCTATGAGAGCCAATGCATCTTCCTCTCCTTGGTCTAAAGGTACGATCATTCAAGAAATATGCTTGGCTGCTGGCTGATCTTCCCTGAACACCTTTGCCAGATTTTACAAGATGGACATGCCATCTGTGGTGTCAAGTGCTCGGTGAGTTAAAGTCACTATTCACGTGTTTTACGCTGCACAGTTGCCGCAAGTCGCCGTGCTTGCCGCTTCTGAGGTAATTGCCGCTCTCTTCACCTTTTATACTGCCAGGTTACCCCGTCAGTATTTGCATGCGATTTGCATATTGCGCGGAAATTGGACAGTTTTCCTAACTGCCATTAGCCTATAAGATTCAAGAATTTGTAAGGAAAGGGATTTCCTGCAGCATTTTACACAGTGTCTCATTCCTGCCTCTCAGGGAACCGGAGACATTTTCCCCATTAACTCCAGTCATACAGCAGCTCTTCTCACTGCCACTCAGTCCCGGCCGAGGGGGCTTGTTCCGGTGGGAAACTGGCATTGATGCATACTCTCTATAGCACAAAGTAGGCTATACAGCAAATTATTAGCCATGGACATCTGCGTTAAAGGTGCCAGTGAGTTACTCACCCACAAGATGGCAGCAAAACACTACTTATATTAAAGACAGGCGGACAAAGCCCATTTCTTACTGTAATGCGTCAGTCTTCCACTAGAGGGCAGCAAAACAATTAACCCAAAACAAGATGATACAGTAAGGCCTGGTTTCACAGACAGGGCTCAGATTTAGCCAGGATCAGGGTTTAGTTCAATTAGGATATTAAGTAGCCTAGAAAAGTAGACATTAAGTAGATATTAAGTGCCTTAGATAAAAAACACAATACTGGTGTGCATCTTGAGACAAAACAATGGCATGTACATATTTTAAGATATGTCAGTGCAAGTTGCTTTCAGTTCAAAACAGCTCAAACATGCAGTTTAGTCAGACTATCGTAAGCCTTGTCTGTGAAACTGGGGGTGAGAGTCTTAGCCCCGGTTTCACAGACAAGGCTTAAGTCTAGTCCAAGACTAAAATGCATGTTTGAGCTGTTTTATGTAGGGTACATTTATATCTTTTTTCTAGGGCATGTTTATAAAAGCTAATTAAATGTCCCAGTTGAACTAAAACCTAATCCTGGCTTAATCTAAGCCCTGCCTGTGAAACTAGGCCTTGAAGTTTTATGACAGGCAAGCTCTTGTTAAAAGCTTACTGGAAAATAAATAGTTTTTTGTTTATAATAAAAATCCTGAATGGGTGATTATTGTTGAACAACCAATTTTATTGTAGCAAAAATTGTTAATTTATCTCATAAAACTCTGCTGCCTCTTTGCTCATGAACACAAGTTAATAAATTAGCCCCTTGTTAAATAAAAAATGTAACTAAAATCAATGTGTCCATGTACTTATTGGAGCTGTGGAATAAGCAGAATGTACATTCAGCTGGTCATTATCACAAAATAAATCCCCAGAGACACACCTGAGCATATGAGCAATGCTGAACACCACATCAAATTCAGAAGTGTCCAGCTCTGCAGCTTTCTGAGCCATTACTGCTGCCTCTCCCAGACGAGACTCTTCCAACAGAAACTGACCTTGAGGGGGTGTCCAGGGACGTCCATCAAAGATAGGCAAGACCGTCAGCGAATCACCAAACCGAGGAACCCTACAGCCAGGAATCCACGAGCAAAGATAAGAGCTACAAACGCAAGTAACCTCCAGATTCTAAACTGAACTGGTGCAGTTGATATCAAATTGAATAACCCGCCTAAGAAACGATAGGAGGGTTAAATCAATGCTTGGTGGTTCATTCAGGTCGTGTGTTATAAATGCATATATTGCTAGAAACTTGGGATTTCATCATTTCTCTCTCTTAAAACTCATTCTTTCCTCACTTTCTTCCCTTCTGCAACGTGTGTGAATGTGTCTGTGTACATGTGCGTGTGTGTGTTAGATATTAGTTTTACATGTTAAGAGTAATCAAAGTTTCGTTTGTATTTAAAGATAAGCGTTCTTGTGTCATGTGCTTATGAATTTAATGTCTTAAACTGCTGATCTAAGTTACCTGGTTGTTAAATAGTGTTTCACTATTGTGTGGATATTAATATCCGCTGCAGAGTTGATAGTTACAGCCCGTTCAAATGAACACTGGACGAATCATTTGCTCGGCCATAAAATAGACTTCATTCATTCATTCATTTGAGCTAAATAGACTCGTTTCCCTTATACAGAGTCACTACACAGGTATGTACTGGATGTCAAAGTTGTATGGGGCCAACTTAGCTACCCACCTCTGTTCGCACGCGTCTAGTTTTGGCTTTGTTAAAATGTAGGTTAATGGATTATTGTCTGTCCAGACTGTGAAAGAGTGTCCCTTCAGCCAAAGGCTAAATTTATCACAGACAGACATTTCAATGGCAAAAACTCAAGGCAGTGTGCAGGGTAGTTAGACTGAGCTTTTGTAAGTGCCTTACTTGCAAAGGCGACAGGTCGCGCCTTGGACTCTCCTGCAGGGACTTGTGATAGTACTGCTCCTATACCATCCAAGGAGGCATCAGTAGAGAGGACAAATGGCCGGGTGAAATCGGGATGTGCCAACACTACGGAGCTCACAAGGGCCGTCTTAAGCCGTTCAAAGGATAGAACACATTCTCTAGTCCAATCCAATGGGCTGAGTTTCTTGAAAACAGCACCACCCTTTGAGAAGCCCTTTTTCCCTTTGGCTGCAGCGGTTCATGTGAAGAGTGGTTTGATGATGCTGGAAGAGTTAGGGATGAATCGCTGGTAATACATGACCATACCTAAAAAGGACTTGATCTTCCTTTGGGAAGGTGAGACCCCATCTTCCATCATAAGGTCATTTTCAGTGACAGTGGTAATGGATGCAAATTTGTCGGGATCGGTCACGACTCCATGCTCATCCACCTCATTCACCTCAACCTGTGAGCACAGTCTCTTGAAGACCATCTCCAACCTCTCCAGGGCCTTTTCTTCATTGGGAGCTATCACCAGGAGATCTTCCAAGTAACACAGCAGGGTAAGGAAATTTGAATATACTCATAAGTCGCATGAAATTTACTGGGCTGTTACATAGTCCTTGCAGAAGACGGTTGAACTCGTAGAGAGCCCTAGAGAGGTGTGGTAAAGGCTGTAAGTTTCTTGTCTTCCTCAGACATGGAGATGTTGTAGAGCCCAGACGTGATGTCTATTGCACTGAAAAACGCATTCCCTCCCAAAGCAGCAAGACAATCGGCTTGATGTGGAAGAGGGTGTGCATCCTTTTAGAGTGCGTGAATTCAGACAGCAGTCACCAACACAGATATGGAGGTTGCCACTCTTCTTCCAGATGAGAACTAAGGAGAGGCCCACTCGCTGTTGGATTTACGAATGATGTCATGCTCCTCCATCTCGGACAGTGCTTGCCGTAACTTCTGATAGTGCCCTGACGGCGCACGCCGGTAAGGCAACCGGAAAGGTCGGTTGTCAGACAGACGGATGCGATGCACAAAGTTCTTTGCCCTCCGGCAGTCTAGCTTGTGCTTTGAGAATATGCATTCATACCCCTGGACCAAACGCAATAACTGGCTTTTCCATTGAGGTGACATTTCGCAAGAATCGATGGAACTGTCATCATTCGTTCATATGTTTCAGCGGTGTTTCTCAATAATTATCATTTGTGTTTGCTTTATAAGTTGGTCCCTCACAATCATTCCCTGTCTGATCACCGTTATGCTTAGAGTGTTTGGATTTACAATAAAAAAAAAAAAAACAATCACATTTCCATGCACATAGTCAGTCTGATTTTAACTCTTTAATTGAAAATATGGTCATCAATTCAAAACAAGAATTAAGCAAATCTAAAACCAATACATGAAACAAACAGGGTCTCTATATTAAAAGCTCAGTTATAAACACTGAAGGTTTCAGCTAGAGTGCATGTCATGTGTTTCTGACAGTCAGAAACTCCTTCTGCAGGACAAAGTAAAACTCCCCAAAGTAAATTCCAACAACTTTTAGCAAAATATAAAAATCAGCCACGGGTCTATAAAAGCAATAATATTTTATAAATTGAAGATGCTGTGAAATGCATTAATCCAGTGAAATAGCAAAAATAAATAAATAAATTAAATAATCTGGAAAAAAACATTTAAAAATTCTAACATTTTGAAAGCAGTGCATTTTTTTTTCCCTCAGAAATTGTAGCTGAATTAGAAGATTTCAATACAAAGTGCAACATAAAACATTGCTGGACTGCAGCTCAAACATACAGTATATAGGATCTTAAACACCTAAACTCTGCAGATAAAAACTTTGATTTGAGGCGGTGGGTGTGCTTTGAGTTATGCAGTTCCTCCCTGTTTTCCTGGATTTTCCTCCACATCGTCATAGTCTGTTAATAGAAAACAAGAGCAAATTCATGGATCAACATGCTTTAAAAATTATTATAACAAGCACAGTGTTTTCAGTCCATTTAAATTAGCTATTGAGACTACAGACATTATTGAACAAGATGTTGTGTTGATAAATGATAATATAAAACAGTCAAAAAGTAAAAAAAAAAAAGTGTCAATGACTTACCAAACATGTCACTCATATATTCCCGATGTTCTTCACATCATCATATTCCTCCTGAACACCCTCTGATATAAATGTGTCTTATTAATTACATGAAAAAGTCTTCATACTTTACATGCCACTATAATTTGATGAAAAATAAGGGGGGAAACCCTGTGTAAAGTGTATCATTTGAAACCCACACCTGTTTTATCATTGGAGAACTGCCGTACGATGACGACATCATCATAGTTTTCTGCTAAGTCATCTACAACAAAATAATGAAAATGAAATGCATCCATTAATGGACATCATTTTGGATTTTGAAACTCTATGTATAATTAAAATGCATATAAATATATATATATATTATGTTAAAGCCTGTCGAAATAATTAAAAGAAATAAACCTGTAACATGATGTCTCTGTTCAGCATTGATTACATCATCATAATTCTCTGTTGTGACTTGTTGTTCTACTAAATTATTTAACATGAAAGAGAGAATAAACATAAACTAATTAAAAGGCCAAATGAGTAATTATTTTAAGTGAAATCCTGTGATCAGTTCAATTCACTGACCTGATGATGGGTCTTCAGTGGTGGTGACATTATTATAGCAGTCATGTGTGACTCCTACTGCAGATTTTGTTTTGAAAAAGAAAATACATATGTATTATTATTATTAATAATTAAATAATTAAATTAATATAAATATAATAAAACCTTATCTGAAGTATGTGCTGCATGATTTATTTAATTTAAACTCTGCTAAGATTAATGTTTTAATTAACATACATACTCTTCTGTATATGGCAGGTAACATTATTCTATTTCAGTCCTCTAACCTGAAAGAAGCTTATCAGCATCTTCATATCCAGAATGATGTTCAGTAGAAAGGACACTTCCTGAAGTAGAACCATCAGACACATGCTCAAAATCACAAATGAGCCAAAATCCCCATATGCTTTATATCATATAACACTAACCATATATCATTACAAGTGACACACAAAGTCCCACAAATGAATCAATGTGATTTACTTCACTCACCCCTCTGAGTGAAGTGATTGTCTCTGTGATGAATCTCCTCATAAACGGCCTCAGTCATCGTCCTGTGTCTCCTCTTAGAGAGAGCTGTGAGTGTAGACAGACAAACCTGCTGTCAGTTCACAACACATGACTGATCACACACTGAATAAGACACAATATGACAGTCTCTGGATCTCTCCTACCTCTCCTCATCACTCTGTTCTGCTGAATCAGTATAAGCAGTGGCACTAAGAGCAGGAAGAGCACAACTCCCAGTACAATCACAAGCACGGAGAGAGACGCTGGAGGAGTGACTGATGTTGAGCTTGAGCGCACTGTCTGAGAAACTGGAGGAGAAGCTGATGTTGTTGTGGCAGGAGTAGTGGACACTGACAAATCTGGAAAATCTGTTAAAACAGACACAGACACATTAAACTTATGCAAATACACAAAGATTATTAGCACTAAAATGGTGTAAAAATGACTAATATCGTCAGTGTTTTGCTGTGACCTGCACAGGTGAGTCCAGCGTGCTCTTTGTGGGAGCAGTCAGTGTGGTTCTTCAGGGAGAGAGGACAGTCCCACAGGTGAATCTCATTCCTCTGCACTCGACTCTGTTCAGCCACACAACACCTTCACCAGCACCAAAGGCTGAATTCCCATCAGCCCTCAGTGCTGCTCCACAACCCAGCTGCCTGCAGACCACCTGAGCATCACTGATGTCCCACAGATCATCACAGACTGAGCCCCACACAGCGTTATGATACACCTCCAGCCTCCCAGAACACCGGCCCTCCCCTCCACTCAGTCTGAGAGGAACATGCTCTAAATCACACACATCACAGACAAGGAGACAGCAGAGAACTGTCACAACAGAGGTGCTAGGATGGGGGTGTGTGTGGTCAGGTGTATATCTGAAGATTAAATCCTGTTGGTTCCCCATATTATAACAATCTTACATTGCATACAGCTCTCATAATTTTTTACGTTTGTTTATATCAAATAAACTTACCTGAACACTGTCTCTGGTGGGGAGATGTGGAGCATATCAGATAACTTCGAGAGGACTCATGACTCTCCTGTTCTGTAATTAAATGTTAATTATAATACACAAAGTTTCATGCATATACTCAAAAACATAAATGTTAATGGACTGTACTGTTTAGTGATGGCTCTTACCTGAGCAAGTGATTTTGGCCACTTCATCTTCATTACAGTTGTTCTGTCCCCAGGGTGAAGATGGACACTGCCACAGATTTGAATCATGTGGTCGACATGTTACTTTATCCAGCCAGTTAGGAGATGATTTCACTTTTGGTGTAGAATCAGACAAAACACCAGCTCTTCCACAGTTCAGCTCCTGACAGATCAGACTCGCTGTGTCTCGTTCCATCTGGTTCCAGCACACATTCCCCCAGGATCCATTGTAGAAAACCTCCACATTCCCTTCACAGCCCTCAGTTAACCTGATCTCTTTAAACTCTAGATGGAAAAAGATGTGGAATTCAGGTTGTGCTAAATCTAAAGCATCACCAAAATAACTGGTTAATAAGACTAATGAATGCTGCCTGCAAGCACTGATAGCTAATATCTAAAACATCTAAAACATTACATAACAATATGTTTTAAAATGTAGTATATTTTGTGAAAAACAAATACATCTATGGTAAACATTAACACTAGTGTACTGTTTACCTGTGTACACAACACCTATATATTCCTCGTGTTGACATATGCTATCTGTTTTAGGTTTTGGTTTCAATACATGTTACATGTTACAATACATGTTATACACTCCTGGGCAAAAAAGAGAAAAGAGAGAAAAGAAGAGGGCAAAGTGTCAGGTCAACTATAGCTATTCTGAAGATCCCTATTATCAGCTATTAGGAGAATAGGCCAACAGCTTGAAGCATCAGGAAATGTTGCCATGAAGAAAGTATCTGGAAGGCCCGAAGCCAATACAGGGATGATTACCTGCTGAAATTTACAGCTCTCAAAGACAAAAAAAAAAAAAAAGCCTATAAAAAATTGGCAGCAGAATTCAAGACCTCAGCAAACAAGACTTTTAAGAAAAACAATAATCAGAAGGTTAAGCAATGCAGGTTTTGAGCCTTCAAGACATTAAAAACAGAGTTTTGTGGTTCAGCAGAGTTGAGGAATCACCATTTGAGTTGCACTGCGATGCACCAGGTATTCACATATACCCTGAGCTCTTGGTTGATTTACCCAAGCTTGAGGTATGCAGGTTCCAAAACCTCAGTTTTTTCCACTCCATACAAAAAATCCCACCACGTGACCACGTGTACTGTGTCATGTTTATGTTTATGTTTATGTTTTGTTGTGTTTTGCTATGTTCTGGAGAGCGTGGGGCGGCGCCTGAATAATCGGCTGCGGCCCGGAGGCTTGCTCCAAACTTCATTTCGTTATACTGTACTTGTACATGTGTAATGACAAATAAACTTCAACTTCAGTTTGGAGTAAGTTCAGTCAATCCAGAGTATAAGTTAATGATGACCACATAAAGACATTGTCAACCGAGCACCGAATCCAGGAGTCACCATGGAAATGGACACTATAGAAGTATGTAGCGAATATCGAGCCCCAGGGGAAATGGTGCGGGATTTATGCATGCGCTTAATCGTGTTACGATCAAATATGCATAAATTGGCACAGAGGAATTTTGATATTAACAATTGATTAAAAGCAGATTAAAACAATTATTAATATCTAGGGCTTAATTCAACTTTTAGAAATTTCTTTGATTCTAGAATTGAGTTCAAAGGACGGATAATTGTCCACCAACTATCTCCCTTTTAATAACTCTTAAAACGACGTTTCTCTGGCCAGGAGAAAATATCTTTCTTTTAATTTGTAACAGGTCGGTTCACCGTGAAAAGTGACCTATGTATGAGCAACTCAATCGCAATCACGTGTGAATATATATATTTTAATAAAATCAACAAACAATAAACAAACATACAAATTAACTGAAAGAAGGAAGAGAGAGGGAGAGAGAGAGAGACAAGGCAACGGTAATACTATCGACACAACTATTGAGCACCAGCAAGAAATCAGTCCAACTTACTGGTATAAGCTCAAGACTTTATAACGACAGCTTGAGGGATACTTGCATATGTTTCTTGGTCATGTGTGCGTATGCGTTTAGGGGAATTCTGCGATCCGGTCCGTGTTTCAGTCTTGCAGGGTGGTTCCTTGGAGTCCAGCGGGAAATTCAACTTTGGTTCCTTTGTGTGATGAGATCCGTTGGAAGATGGCGAGGAAGAGGAGAAAGCCAAAAGAGGAAGAGAGCTGGCAACAGGAAGCAAAACGAAGAGAAGACAAGAGAGAGCGAGACAGCGTCTGTGGCCTGTCTTAAAGGGCCGTATGAGAACACGCCTCTTTTGTCGGAACAGCCAATCAGAGCGAAGGAACTCAGAAGCGGAAATCTCCCTTTGTCTTGGGCCTCGCTCATTAACATGTTTTATGGCTCTCTCTTAGATAACCCCAAGTCTGCCTTTGGTACGCAGACTTTGGGGTTTTGGCATGAAAGAAAGAGTCTGATGCATCATAGTACCCCACAATCCACCTAGCTGGCCTACAAATTGCGAGACAAAGATTTCGAGACCAAGCATGGGGAGTTTAACTTAAGAGTTAAAGGAACGGCGAGGATTGACGCCATTCTTCCTTAAGCATTCACTGGCTATAAGTTTCTAAC
Source organism: Paracanthobrama guichenoti (assembly GCA_018749465.1). Lineage (NCBI taxonomy): Eukaryota > Metazoa > Chordata > Actinopteri > Cypriniformes > Gobionidae > Paracanthobrama > Paracanthobrama guichenoti. Next base: position 5,302,691 of record CM031946.1, read on the forward strand.
CTATCAAACACATCTAAAATGGTTATAATAAAAAGCATGCATACATACAGGGAACAGTACCCTAAAATGAAGAATAACTAAGTTAAAAGTCATATAATCTATTCGGATGTCCTTTGGTATGTGTGAGGGAGGGGCTGTGGCTTTATGAGGGTGCCTGTGGGCTGCAGAGGCCTGGCTTGTGTCCTTTAGCACCATTAACCTGTCGGTCTGTAGACTTCACGGCGCCGGTCTTGTTTGGGTCATTATAAATAATCAAAGTATTGGTCCGTTGATCATTTATGAGCGCCATCCATATGCTACAAGTATCTTATATACTTATACTTATTTTGCTTAATAGCAATTTACATTCTTAGTGCATATCGCCAACTATGGGTGGTTTTGCTATCTTTTTAATCTGATATTTTATTCTTAACTTGCGCCCATATTTTTGAGAATTTTCTGAAAACAACATACCCAAATAAAAATGTCTGCAGCTCTTAAACCCTATGGTCATGCCTCTCATGGAGTGTACTCTGACTCCCAAGGGACATTGGAGGAGTACACAAGAGCTAGGATATCTAGCCATCTAGATAGTCTAGGCTTTGTGACCGAAGGCCTTTCGTGCGGCCACCAAAGCAGACAAAGAGCTGCTCCACCTGACAAAAAGAGGCAGAGGATCAAAAATACATCCTCAGGGCTCTGACAGGACAGAGAAGGTTCAACTCCTGTTCATCCTGAGAAGGAGGAAGGGCGGAGAGAACTACCATCTGTGCCCTAAAAGGGTAGATAGAATTTTCGGGACATTTCCATGTCTAGGTTTCAGGATGACCTTAGAGTCAAGTAGGCCCAAACTCAAGACACGAGGGCTCACAGAGAGTGCCTGCAAATCTCCCCACACTTAACCGATGCCAGCGCTAGCAGCAAGGCAATTTTTAGCGACAGGGTCGAAGGTCAGCAGTCTGGATTGGTTCAAATGGGAGACTTTAAGGCCCCTAAGAACCACAGACAGGTCCCAAGTAGGGACCATGAGGGGACGAGGAGGGTTTAGCCTCCTGGAGCCCATAGGAAGCGAACAACAAAGTCGTTTCTTCCTATAGACTGCCCTGCTGTAGGAGTGTGTGAGGCTGCTACAGACGCAACATAGACTTTAAGAGTAGAGGGGAATGGCCACTCTCCATTAAGTCTTGAAGAAATTACAATATCTGAGATATGTTAGAGGGTCAACTTGGGTTTTTGCACCAGGAGGCAAAGATGGCACACTTTGAGGCATAGAGACATCTTGTAGATGGAGCTCTGGCCTGAGAAATAGTGTTTAGGATATTCTCAGGGAGGTTTAGGGGCTCCTGTTGAGAAACCACACATGAAGGTCCCACAGGTCTGGGGTGCCAAATTGTCCCTCTCGCTTGAGAGAAGGTCCCGTCTCAGAGGAATTGGGCGATAACTGAGACAGCTCCGAGAACCATGGTTGGGCCCTCCAAAGAGGAGCCACCAGGGAGAACCTTGTATAAGCATAAAGCATAAAGGAGGAGGCTGAGCCAATCGTGGGCCAGTGCATACCTGGCTTTTGAGAAAATACTGGGCAGTGATGATTGTCTTCTGAGGCAAAAGAGGTTGACCTCTGCCTTCCTGAAAACATCCCAGATCTTCTGAACTAAGCAGGTGTGAGCGACTCATTCCTCTGAGGAAGGTTGCCCGGGACAGCATGTCGCCCCTACGCTCAGCACGCCCTGTATGTGTGTGCTCTAGGATGGTTTTGCCAGACTGAAGAGGGGTTTTGAAGAGAGGCTGCCCTGGTGATTTATGAAGGACACCACCATCCTATTGTCTGATTTGACCAAGATGTGTTGTCCCACCAGAAGATGAAAAAGAAGACCTGAGAACTTCGATATACTGCCATAATTTCTAGGTCAGATTTGATATGTAGCTCGCTTTCCAGATTGCTCCAAGCCCCAAAGGCTGGGTGGTTGTCATACAGAGCTCCCAAACCTTGGAGGTATCTGTGAAGACAACTTTCCTCTTGTCCATAGCACCTATCACCACGCCTTGCTTGAACCAGCAAGGGTTCATCCATGGGGCCAGGGCTGTGACACATGCCTGGTTCACCTTGAGCAAGTAACGGCCATGATGTCAGGTTGAGGGCGGGACCTGCAGTTTCAGCCAGAACTGCAGAGCGCATGTAAAAGCCAACCCATCTGCAGAGCTGGAGATGCTGTGCTCATAGGCCTAGCATTTTCTGAAACGTTCTGAGTGGTAGAAAAAACCGAAGTGTAAATGTTTCGTGAGCTGCTGGATAGCCAGAGCGCTCTGGGTGACTGTGGCCCTCAAGAGGTTGAGTCTAAAATTATTCTCAGGAATGATACATGTTGGCTGAGGGATAATGAGCTCTTTGCAAAATTGACCCTGAGACTCAAGCACTCTAAGTAATTGAGAATGGCAGTCATTTTATAACGCCACTAAGTGCTGGACTGAGCACACACTGTGGCGGCCATAAGCGGCATCACGCCCACTGGAGCCTCATTATGTGGTGAAGACCTCTAAAACAAATTAATCATGGAACATAACCTGCTCTGGAAAAGGTTATGTTCAGAGGATATGTTGCTATGGCTGCTTACATACCCTGAAAGTTATCTCTGTTTTGGAACTGAAAATTGAGGTTATCCATTTACTCTGAGTAAACTTGGGTTTGTTGCATAACCTGCTTTCTGGAATACCCCTAGAGGTGTTTTTTTAAATAGGAATGATCAGGTGTTATTTTTAAACAAGACAATACTCCTACTCACACTGCAAAGATGATCAGAAGAGGTAGATTGGCCATCAGGCTCAATTTTTGTCCTGGCCATAGCCCAAATTGAAACTTATAGTGAATATTTGGTCTCACATAGAAACTCAAACTATCTAGGAGACATTTTTAAACTACTCATGAACAGTTGGAAGCCATCAGCATTGAGTGGAA
>CM031946.1:5308071-5489284 GCA_018749465.1 Paracanthobrama guichenoti
GAAAGTAAAATAAGAAAAAATAACACATTCTGTGCTCCAAAACAAAGTCATATAGGTTTGACTAACACAAAGTAAACAATGCTAAATTTAAATTCTTTGGTGAACTATTCTTTGAAGTTGTGGTTTATCAGTGATATAAAAAACAGGAGATTTTACCTGGAGCAGATGACTCCTGCATCTTTTGAATGATCACAGACATAAAACCCCAATTTACTGATCCACAGTTCTTCAGTGTAGACTCTGATCCAGCACATAACTTGACATTTGTCCAGATTGGATCCTGATCCTGGTCCAAAATGAGCATCACTCTGCAGAGCATCTACAGGTTCTCCACAGTCCAGCTCTCTACACACCACTGCAGCCTCAGACATATCCCAGCCAGCATCACACACTGTTCCCTGGGACTGACCTCTATGAAGAACCTCCACTCTACCAGCACAGCGACTGGGACCACTAACTAACCAGCCTCACTCATATTGTCTATAAAATTAACAAAGAGAGAGTAAAAGGCACTTGGACAAAGGGAAAGAATGAGGGGGAATCATACAAAGAGAATAAAATTAACTAATATTCAGTGTAAATTTGGGAACATTAATATTTGATTTCAGTGTATTAAAGAAATGCTCAAACCTGCACACACCAAGCCAACATCATTTTCTATACGTAACAGTTGTTTTCATGTGATGGTGATGTTGGGCAGAGGTGAATCTGAGACTCATTTCCTCTGCACTGAATCTCTTGTGTCCACATCTGAGCTGTCTCCTTGCCAAAAGCAGCTTCTCCCAGCACCTGTACAGGAGCCCCACAGTCCAGCTCTCTTACACACAACCTCTGCATCCTGCTGGTCAAAGGCAGCCGCTGACACACTGAAACCCACGACTGATCATCAAGTATCTCTAACCTCCCAGAGCAGCGAGAACCTCCAACCAGCCTGACTCTGAAAGAACAACACAGGAAAGAACTAAATTTAAATATAATCAGTTATATAATCAATGCATCAATCATATAATGAGAAATCATATTTTCTTCTGAAATCAAAGATATTTACTTATGAAAACATATTATACACGCCAACAAAACGCTTTCCCGGTCCAAAAGGCCTTTGAAAGTAAGCTACAAAACAGTGGATAGTTATTGTTACTGTACATCTGCCCACATTTTCATGTCAGCAATGTCTATGAACGAATCCTTTCAGGGCATTACATCAGAACATTAGAAACAAGATTCTAAAAGTTTGTTTTTAACAAGGTCCCTGATTATTAGTCTGAACTTAACAGTTTGTGTGGTCAAAAAGGTGGAAAATGGTCATGAAAATTTAATTATGACTGCTTTGGTGCAATTGTTTTGTACATTAAGACAGGATTTTTAGCTTTAGCTACTCTGAACAAAATGACTTGAGCGCCTTATCAAGACACGCATTAAGATCAGCTTGATTGCATGAATCCACATTTCTTAAGTGTAGATTCTGAAACCAGTACACAATGCATTTTTCATCCAAGTCGGTTTTGATCCTTGTCCAAACTGATCATCACTAAGAGCATCTACAGGTTCTCCACAGTCCAGCTCTCTATACACACCACTGCAGCATCAGCCAAATCCCAGCCAGCACCACACACTGTTCCCACTGACCTCTATGAAGAACCTCCACTCTACCAGCACAGCGACTGTGACCACCAACCAACCTCATATTTATTAGGTCTGTGAATGTAAGAGAAAAGGCTAATGTAAATGTAAACTGTTATAATAAAATAAAAATTAAATTAAATGTGCTTTGTTGTACTTTTGAACTGTTACCAGCACACAGCAAGCCAATGTTGTGTTCATGTGAACAATTGTTTTCATGTAATGGTGATGTTGGACAGAGGTGAATCTGAGACTCATTTCCTCTGCACTGAATCTCTTGTGTCCACATCTGAGCGTCTCCCTTGCCAAAAGCAGCTTCTCCCAGCACCTGTACAGGAGCCCCACAGTCCAGCTCTCTACACACAACCTCTGCATCCTGCTGGTCAAAGGCAGCCGCACACACTGAAACCCACGACTGATCATCAAGCATCTCTAACCTCCCAGAGCAGCGAGAACCTCCAACCAGCCTGACTTCTAAATAAAACAACACAGATCAACAAAAGCATGGCTTATTAATGGGGCTTCAAGATAATGATTTGTATATAGAAGCCATTTTATTTTTAGTCTTATAATGAATAAATAATGTAAAACACAAAAGTAAACCACAACAAATATAAATATGAAATGTATTTATTATTGAAGTCAACATTTTAAAATCAATTTCTTTAAAAATTAGAAGCCAATTTGGAAGCACTTTACCCGAGCAGATGACTCCAGCATCTTTACTTATGATCACAGTTGCTATAACCCCATCCTCCTGACTCACAGTTCTTCAGTGTTGACTCTGATCCAGTACACGTGACAAAACTCATCCAGATTTGTCCTGATCCTTGTCCAAACTGAGCATCACCAGAGAGCATCTACAGGTTCTCCACAGTCCAGCTCTCTACACACCACTGCAGCTTCAGTCATATCCCAGTCATCACCACACACTGTTCCCCACTGACCTCTATGAAGAACCTCCACTCTACCAGCACAGCGACTGGAACCACCAACCAACCTCACATTCACATGGTCTAAATATTAAGCAGTAACAATGAGAGAGATGAAGGGATGAGAGTTTAATTCATAGCATTACAAAGTGGCACAACAGGCAAAATGGGACACATACGTCTGAACGTTTAAAAAAAGAATAGTTCACAACAAATTGAGCTCAAACTACTTTCTATCAGAACCAGCATTAACGTCTTGAGCAATTTGAGCTACACTAGCTCATCTGTTTGATTGGTCCACACAAGCCAGCCTTTGCTCCCGATGTGCATCAATGAGCCTTGGCCGCACATGACCCAAAACACCCCACAAGAGCTGCAGTTTTGGAGATGCTCTGACCCAGTCGCCTAGACATTACAATTTGGCCCTTGTCAAACTTTTTGTTGTTTCAAATCCTTACACTTGCCCATTTTTCCTGCTTCTAACACATCAACTTTGAGGACAAAATGTTCCTGCCTAATATATCCCACCCACTAACAGGTGCTGTGATGAAGAGATAATCATCATAATGTCATAATGTTATGCCTGCTTGGTGTATATTGAACATGGTGCATTATTTTAATATTATTTTTTTTCCTCTAAATATTTCTTCTGTAGCTGAGCTCTTGATATTGTGTAAGAGGCTAACGGCCGCCTGAATCATGAATGATCGATTCTTTTTATTTTTATGTAAAAATGTTCGTGGGACTCATTCAAGTTAACATGTCAGTCACTAATATTTCCAAATCAATGTTTATCAAATCAGAACTTCATATGTGTGATCAATCTCGAGAGACCGAGATGCCTGCATCGTCATAGAGCGATGTTTGACACGTCAATTAAATCGTTAGCAACCAGAGAAAAGGTAAGCAGTGTATAATTTATTTATTTATTTAATTTGACATGAAAATGTAATTGAAATCACAGGACCACAAGACAAAAACAACAATAAATGGCCTCTTAGGGTTTCTGTAAATAACAAATATTAACATTAATTTGAAAATATATTATAATAAATAAAAAGACGACAATCATGTAAAACTTATTTATAGCAGAGAGAGAGAGAGAGAGAGAGAGAGAGAGAGAGAGAGAGAGAGAGAGAGAGAGAGAGAGAGAGAGAGAGAGAGAGTGAGAGAGAGAGAGAGAGAGAGAGAGAGAGAGAGAGAGAGAGAGAGAGAGAGAGAAAGACGAGAAAAATGCCTGCTAAACAAAAGAGCACATTCAAAATATTCTGACAATGCAATTACACACACACACACACACACACACAAAAAAGATTTTTAGTTACAAAAGATATTATAATATAATTTTTAGTGATTAAATACAATTGCCTGACCTTCATCTCTTTCATTCCTTGTGCACTTACCAGCTGTGATGAGTATTATAACTGAAGACAGTAAAATGAGCGTCAGGCATCTCTCCATCTCCTCTGCTTGATTAACTCAACATCCAGTACAAGCTTCTCCGCACTGATGATACAGAAGTACAGGCATCCTCTCAGCCCCTTAATGAGAGAGAAAGAGGTCCGACACCCTCCAATCACACTCACTGTTACCTTATTAGACAGAACAGAGGAAATCATCAAACAACTTCAGTGACAAATCAGAGGAGGCTTTCGTGACATTCTCCATATATATCAAAACTGTCAGAGCTGATGAACTCCTCCTCCCCACCCATCAAGACACCATGTGTAAACACACACTCACACACACACACACACACACACACACACACACACACACACACACACACACACACACACACACTTGACTTACAGGAGACAGGAAACTCTCCAGTTTATTTACAGCATCAAAGCCCAACACCTGCAGAGACGAGATAAAAGCACTGATAACTTACTGTAAATGTCCTAAACACGTCTATTAGCGTATATATGTTACATTAACATGTAATAAACTCAACTCTGTAAAATACATTCTTTTTAAAAGCATTTAGGTAAGTGTTTACCAAGAACACAGCGCAAAAGTAAGCCCTTATTACACTAATCAGAGGAGATAAAAAAATAACAGTTACATAAAGTAGTTTCGTTCAGGTGCCCTTCAGGTTCAGGCAGAGAGAGCCATTCATACTTCAAGAGCAGTGACAAACTAACATTGTATATTTGAACAATTCAATAGCAAATGACCCTCTGTAAAGAAACTTCCCCACATCGAAAACAGTGAGCAGTGAAACAAAACTAACTGTTGTTGGTTTTACATGTCAGTCATACGGTCTCTTCCTGTCTACATTTCAGTGGTTCTTGCCAGAATGTTTGACAATGTGGACCAGATCTTTTGTCATTTAGCCTGTACTTGAGAGAATAAAGTACAAATACAATGCTGACATTATGGGGCAGTATGGGGCCTTGACAGAGATTAAGCCTAGTCCTAGACTAAAATGGCCTTTTATACCAGATTAACAGAAATCTGCTTTCTCTGTAATATTTTTAAATAGTACTAGATTTAAAGATTAACTTTAAGATTAATGTTGTGTTTCAAAGAAGACACATGGATTACTTGGATTGAGTCAGTGAAGATCAACACACACACACACACACACACACACACACACACACACACACACACACACACACACACACACACACACACACACACACACACACACACACACACACACACACACACAATGACTGCAACTCATCTTTATCCACACGATGGCTGTAAAGATCATCAAATTCAGAGATTAATATTATTGTCATGATCCCAGCCTGTGTTCCCTGACTTGTGTTAGGACTTTTGTGTTGTTTCCTGTCTTGTGCAATGTTTTGTTAGCCCGACAAGCCAGACCCACATCAAGATTTTGTATTGCGTGAGGCTGCCCCCTATGGAAACCCGTTTCCGCCACTAAATAATAAAAAATAAAAAAAAAGAGTAATTGCAACTTTTTATCTCAGAATTCTGACTTTTTTTTCCTCACAATTGCGAGATATAAAGTCAGAATTCTGAGATATAAACTTGCAATTGCATGTAGGAGCCGTCTCCTCGGTCTGCCATCTGGGTCTCCTGCACATGCGCCCGCTTCAGTTTTGGCTCAAGTCTCGAGTCCCGTGGAGATTATGGACATCAGGCCATTTGTGCATTCCGGTCAATCACAGTTGCATCAAAGCTTTGCGCAACCTGGACATGTACAAACGGGGCGTGCCTCTGCGTCTGGTGAGTTGCATTGTTGTCACTACGGACTATGGACGGTCACCTCGGGTTGGGGCGCGGTCTGCATGGGCTCACCGGCATCAGGTCTCTCTAGCCCTGGAAGCTTTCCTGCCTCAGCAGAAGCAGCAGCATGTTCTGATTTGCACGGACAACATGTCTGTGGTTTCGTACATAAATCGCCAGGGCGGCATAAGGTCCAGAACCCTTTTCAAGCAGGCTGCACACCTCCTTTTGTGGGCAGATCGACATCTTCTCTCCATCAGGGTGAATTACATCCCCAGCCGTCTAAACAGTGGAGCGGATTTGCTTTCGAGGAACGAGATTCCCTGGGGAGAGTGGATACTTCACCCTGGAGTGATGAGGGAAATATGTGCCCGATTCGGGGCGGGCGTGGATCTTTTTGCGACAAGCGAGAATGCGCATTGCCCGCTCTTCTTCTCGTTGTCCCACTACCCGCTGTCAGGGGATGCTGACGTCGAGCTGGCCAAGAGCCAAACTTTATGCGTTCCCTCCGGTGCCTGTGGTGCTATGCAAAATCAGGGAGGAGAGAGCATCTGTGATTCTTGTCGCTCCCAACTGGCCCAACCTGCCATGGTTTCGGGATCTCAAGGAGATGCTGACAGTCTTTCCATGGTAAATTCCTCTCAGAAGGGATCTGCTGTCGCAAGCAAGCGGGCGTGATTTCCTCAGCCCGAGCTGTGGAAGCTTCAGATGTGGATGCTTCAGGGCCGTTAGAAGGTTTAAATGATTTGCCTTCGAATGTCCTTTGCCACACTCACAGATTCCGCGCGCCAGCCACCAGGCCTTTATGCTATAAAAGGGGAGTGTTTGAGACATGGTGCTGTGATCATGTTATTGACCAATTTAGCTGCCCGCTTCAGACGCTCAGTTTATGTAGCTGCTATTGCCTCGTTTCGCTCCCCGGTATCCGGGCAGTCGATCGGTAAGCATGATTTGGTGGTCAGATTCCTCAAGGGAGTGAGGAGGTTACACCCACCACGGCCGCCTTCTGTGCTGCTGTGGGACCTGGCTTTGGTTCTGAAAGCCCTCTCTGTACCGCCGTTCGAGCCGTTGGAATCTACTGCAGTAAAAGAGCTTTCTCTTAAAACCGCTCTCCTCCTGGCTCTTGCTTCTGCTAAACTCATTGGGGATTTACACGCATTCTCTGTGAACGGTGATTGTAAGTGTTTCGTCCCGGCGACTGTAACATCACTCTCCAGCCGAGACAGGGCTGCGTGCCAAAATCACTGTCCACGCCCCTTTAAAGCGCAGGTCGCTTTCTCTGTGGGCCTTATCGGCTGAAACGGCAACCTCACGGGGCGCTGGTGCTCTGTGTCCGAGTGCTGTTTGCCCAGTTAGAGCACTCAAGGTATATGTTAATAGAACGGCTGTCTTTCGACAGTCAGACCAGCTCTTTGTGTGCTATGGGGCTGTTCTAAAGGATGAGCTGTTTCTAAACAAAGGCTGTCCCACTGGATAGTAGATGCTATTGTGTTGGCGTATGCTAGCCTGGGCCATGACTGCCCTTTCCACATCAGGGCACATTCTATGAGAGCCAATGCATCTTCCTCTCCTTGGTCTAAAGGTACGATCATTCAAGAAATATGCTTGGCTGCTGGCTGATCTTCCCTGAACACCTTTGCCAGATTTTACAAGATGGACATGCCATCTGTGGTGTCAAGTGCTCTCGGTGAGTTAAAGTCACTATTCACGTGTTTTACGCTGCACAGTTGCCGCAAGTCGCCGTGCTTGCCGCTTCTGAGGTAATTGCCGCTCTCTTCACCTTTTATACTGCCAGGTTACCCCGTCAGTATTTGCATGCGATTTGCATATTGCGCGGAAATTGGACAGTTTTCCTAACTGCCATTAGCCTATAAGATTCAAGAATTTGTAAGGAAAGGGATTTCCTGCAGCATTTTACACAGTGTCTCATTCCTGCCTCTCAGGGAACCGGAGACATTTTCCCCATTAACTCCAGTCATACAGCAGCTCTTCTCACTGCCACTCAGTCCCGGCCGAGGGGCTTGTTCCGTGGGAAACTGGCATTGATGCATACTCTATATAGCACAAAGTAGGCTATACAGCAAATTATTAGCCATGGACATCTGCGTTAAAGGTGCCAGTGAGTTACTCACCCACAAGATGGCAGCAAAACACTACTTATATTAAAGACAGGCGGACAAAGCCCATTTCTTACTGTAATGCGTCAGTCTTCCACTAGAGGGCAGCAAAACAATTAACCCAAAACAAGATGATACAGTAAGGCCTGGTTTCACAGACAGGGCTCAGATTTAGCCAGGATCAGGGTTTAGTTCAATTAGGATATTAAGTAGCCTAGAAAAGTAGACATTAAGTAGATATTAAGTGCCTTAGATAAAAACACAATACTGGTGTGCATCTTGAGACAAAACAATGGCATGTACATATTTTAAGATATGTCAGTGCAAGTTGCTTTCAGTTCAAAACAGCTCAAACATGCAGTTTAGTCAGACTATCGTAAGCCTTTGTCTGTGAAACTGGGGTGAGAGTCTTAGCCCCGGCTTCACAGACAAGGCTTAAGTCTAGTCCAAGACTAAAATGCATGTTTGAGCTGTTTTATGTAGGGTACATTTATATCTTTTTCTAGGGCATGTTTATAAAAGCTAATTAAATGTCCCAGTTGAACTAAAACCTAATCCTGGCTTAATCTAAGCCCTGCCTGTGAAACTAGGCCTTGAAGTTTTATGACAGGCAAGCTCTTGTTAAAAGCTTACTGGAAAATAAATAGTTTTTTGTTTATAATAAAAATCCTGAATGGGTGATTATTGTTGAACAACCAATTTTATTGTAGCAAAATTGTTAATTTATCTCATAAAACTCTGCTGCCTCTTTGCTCATGAACACAAGTTAATAAATTAGCCCCTTGTTAAATAAAAAATGTAACTAAAATCAATGTGTCCATGTACTTATTGGAGCTGTGGAATAAGCAGAATGTACATTCAGCTGGTCATTATCACAAAATAAATCCCCAGAGACACACCTGAGCATATGAGCAATGCTGAACACCACATCAAATTCAGAAGTGTCCAGCTCTGCAGCTTTCTGAGCCATTACTGCTGCCTCTCCCAGACGAGACTCTTCCAACAGAAACTGACCTTGAGGGGGGTGTCCAGGGACGCCCATCAAAGATAGGCAAGACCGTCAGCGAATCACCAAACCCGAGGAACCCCTACAGCCAGGAATCCACGAGCAAAGATAAGAGCTACAAACGCAAGTAACCTCCAGATTCTAAACTGAACTGGTGCAGTTGATATCAAATTGAATAACCCCGCCTAAGAAACGATAGGAGGGTTAAATCAATGCTTGGTGGTTCATTCAGGTCGTGTGTTATAAATGCATATATTGCTAGAAACTTGGGATTTCATCATTTCTCTCTCTTAAAACTCATTCTTTCCTCACTTTCTTCCCTTCTGCAACGTGTGTGAATGTGTCTGTGTACATGTGCGTGTGTGTGTTAGATATTAGTTTTACATGTTAAGAGTAATCAAAGTTTCGTTTGTATTTAAAGATAAGCGTTCTTGTGTCATGTGCTTATGAATTTAATGTCTTAAACTGCTGATCTAAGTTACCTGGTTGTTAAATAGTGTTTCACTATTGTGTGGATATTAATATCCGCTGCAGAGTTGATAGTTACAGCCGCTCAAATGAACACTGGACGAATCATTTGCTCGGCCATAAAATAGACTTCATTCATTCATTCATTTGAGCTAAATAGACTCGTTTCCCTTATACAGAGTCACTACACAGGTATGTACTGGATGTCAAAGTTGTATGGGGCCAACTTAGCTACCCACCTCTGTTCGCACGCGTCTAGTTTTGGCTTTGTTAAAATGTAGGTTAATGGATTATTGTCTGTCCAGACTGTGAAAGAGTGTCCCTTCAGCCAAAGGCTAAATTTATCACAGACAGACATTTCAATGGCAAAAACTCAAGGCAGTGTGCAGGGTAGTTAGACTGAGCTTTTGTAAGTGCCTTACTTGCAAAGGCGACAGGTCGCGCCTTGGACTCTCCTGCAGGGACTTGTGATAGTACTGCTCCTATACCATCCAAGGAGGCATCAGTAGAGAGGACAAATGGCCGGGTGAAATCGGGATGTGCCAACACTACGGAGCTCACAAGGGCCGTCTTAAGCCGTTCAAAGGATAGAACACATTCTCTAGTCCAATCCAATGGGCTGAGTTTCTTGAAAACAGCACCACCCTTTGAGAAGCCCTTTTTCCCTTTGGCTGCAGCGGTTCATGTGAAGAGTGGTTTGATGATGCTGGAAGAGTTAGGGATGAATCGCTGGTAATACATGACCATACCCAAAAAGGACTTGATCTTCCTTTGGGAAGGTGAGACCCCATCTTCCATCATAAGGTCATTTTCAGTGACAGTGGTAATGGATGCAAATTTGTCGGGATCGGTCACGACTCCATGCTCATCCACCTCATTCACCTCAACCTGTGAGCACAGTCTCTTGAAGACCATCTCCAACCTCTCCAGGGCCTTTTCTTCATTGGGAGCTATCACCAGGAGATCTTCCAAGTAACACAGCAGGGTAAGGAAATTTGAATATACTCATAAGTCGCATGAAATTTACTGGGCTGTTACATAGTCCTTGCAGAAGACGGTTGAACTCGTAGAGCCCTAGAGGTGTGGTAAAGGCTGTAAGTTTCTTGTCTTCCTCAGACATGGAGATGTTGTAGAGCCCAGACGTGATGTCTATTGCACTGAAAAACGCATTCCCTCCCAAAGCAGCAAGACAATCGGCTTGATGTGGAAGAGGGTGTGCATCCTTTTAGAGTGCGTGAATTCAGACAGCAGTCACCAACACAGATATGGAGGTTGCCACTCTTCTTCCAGATGAGAACTAAGGGAGAGGCCCACTCGCTGTTGGATTTACGAATGATGTCATGCTCCTCCATCTCGGACAGTGCTTGCCGTAACTTCTGATAGTGCCCTGACGGCGCACGCCGGTAAGGCAACCGGAAAGGTCGGTTGTCAGACAGACGGATGCGATGCACAAAGTTCTTTGCCCTCCGCAGTCTAGCTTGTGCTTTGAGAATATGCATTCATACCCCTGGACCAAACGCAATAACTGGCTTTTCCATTGAGGTGACATTTCGCAAGAATCGATGGAACTGTCATCATTCGTTCATATGTTTCAGCGGTGTTTCTCAATAATTATCATTTGTGTTTGCTTTTTAAGTTGGTCCCTCACAATCATTCCCTGTCTGATCACCGTTATGCTTAGAGTGTTTGGATTTACAATAAAAAAAAAAAAAACAATCACATTTCCATGCACATAGTCAGTCTGATTTTAACTCTTTAATTGAAAATATGGTCATCAATTCAAAACAAGAATTAAGCAAATCTAAAACCAATACATGAAACAAACAGGGTCTCTATATTAAAAGCTCAGTTATAAACACTGAAGGTTTCAGCTAGAGTGCATGTCATGTGTTTCTGACAGTCAGAAACTCCTTCTGCAGGACAAAGTAAAACTCCCCAAAGTAAATTCCAACAACTTTTAGCAAAATATAAAAATCAGCCACGGGTCTATAAAAGCAATAATATTTTATAAATTGAAGATGCTGTGAAATGCATTAATCCAGTGAAATAGCAAAAATAAATAAATAAATTAAATAATCTGGAAAAAAAACATTTAAAAAAATTCTAACATTTTGAAAGCAGTGCATTTTTTTTTTTTCCCTCAGAAATTGTAGCTGAATTAGAAGATTTCAATACAAAGTGCAACATAAAACATTGCTGGACTGCAGCTCAAACATACAGTATATAGGATCTTAAACACCTAAACTCTGCAGATAAAAACTTTGATTTGAGGCGGTGGGTGTGCTTTGAGTTATGCAGTTCCTCCCTGTTTTCCTGGATTTTCCTCCACATCGCATAGTCTGTTAATAGAAAACAAGAGCAAATTCATGGATCAACATGCTTTAAAAATTATTATAACAAGCACAGTGTTTTCAGTCCATTTAAATTAGCTATTGAGACTACAGACATTATTGAACAAGATGTTGTGTTGATAAATGATAATATAAAACAGTCAAAAAAGTAAAAAAAGTGTCAATGACTTACCAAACATGTCACTCATATATTCCCGATGTTCTTCACATCATCATATTCCTCCTGAACACCCTCTGATATAAATGTGTCTTATTAATTACATGAAAAAGTCTTCATACTTTACATGCCACTATAATTTGATGAAAATAAGGGGGAAACCCTGTGTAAAGTGTATCATTTGAAACCCACACCTGTTTTATCATTGGAGAACTGCCGTGACGATGACGACATCATCATAGTTTTCTGCTAAGTCATCTACAACAAAATAATGAAAATGAAATGCATCCATTAATGGACATCATTTTGGATTTTGAAACTCTATGTATAATTAAAATGCATATAAATATATATATATATTATGTTAAAGCCTGTCGAAATAATTAAAAGAAATAAACCTGTAACATGATGTCTCTGTTCAGCATTGATTACATCATCATAATTCTCTGTTGTGACTTGTTGTTCTACTAAATTATTTAACATGAAAGAGAGAATAAACATAAACTAATTAAAAGGCCAAATGAGTAATTATTTTAAGTGAAATCCTGTGATCAGTTCAATTCACTGACCTGATGATGGGTCTTCAGTGGTGGTGACATTATTATAGCAGTCATGTGTGACTCCTACTGCAGATTTTGTTTTGAAAAAGAAAATACATATGTATTATTATTATTAATAATTAAATAATTAAATTAATATAAATATAATAAAACCTTATCTGAAGTATGTGCTGCATGATTTATTTAATTTAAACTCTGCTAAGATTAATGTTTTAATTAACATACATACTCTTCTGTATATGGCAGGTAACATTATTCTATTTCAGTCCTCTAACCTGAAAGAAGCTTATCAGCATCTTCATATCCAGAATGATGTTCAGTAGAAAGGACACTTCCTGAAGTAGAACCATCAGACACATGCTCAAAATCACAAATGAGCCAAAATCCCCATATGCTTTATATCATATAACACTAACCATATATCATTACAAGTGACACACAAAGTCCCACAAATGAATCAATGTGATTTACTTCACTCACCCCTCTGAGTGAAGTGATTGTCTCTGTGATGAATCTCCTCATAAACGGCCTCAGTCATCGTCCTGTGTCTCCTCTTAGAGAGAGCTGTGAGTGTAGACAGACAAACCTGCTGTCAGTTCACAACACATGACTGATCACACACTGAATAAGACACAATATGACAGTCTCTGGATCTCTCCTACCTCTCCTCATCACTCTGTTCTGCTGAATCAGTATAAGCAGTGGCACTAAGAGCAGGAAGAGCACAACTCCCAGTACAATCACAAGCACGGAGAGAGACGCTGGAGGAGTGACTGATGTTGAGCTTGAGCGCACTGTCTGAGAAACTGGAGGAGAAGCTGATGTTGTTGTGGCAGGAGTAGTGGACACTGACAAATCTGGAAAATCTGTTAAAACAGACACAGACACATTAAACTTATGCAAATACACAAAGATTATTAGCACTAAAATGGTGTAAAAATGACTAATATCGTCAGTGTTTTGCTGTGACCTGCACAGGTGAGTCCAGCGTGCTCTTTGTGGGAGCAGTCAGTGTGGTTCTTCAGGGAGAGAGGACAGTCCCACAGGTGAATCTCATTCCCTCTGCACTCGACTCTGTTCAGCCACACAACACCTTCACCAGCACCAAAGGCTGAATTCCCATCAGCCCTCAGTGCTGCTCCACAACCCAGCTGCCTGCAGACCACCTGAGCATCACTGATGTCCCACAGATCATCACAGACTGAGCCCCACACAGCGTTATGATACACCTCCAGCCTCCCAGAACACCGGCCCTCCCCTCCACTCAGTCTGAGAGGAACATGCTCTAAATCACACACATCACAGACAAGGAGACAGCAGAGAACTGTCACAACAGAGGTGCTAGGATGGGGGTGTGTGTGGTCAGGTGTATATCTGAAGATTAAATCCTGTTGGTTCCCCATATTATAACAATCTTACATTGCATACAGCTCTCATAATTTTTTACGTTTGTTTATATCAAATAAACTTACCTGAACACTGTCTCTGGTGGGGAGATGTGGAGCATATCAGATAACTTCGAGAGGACTCATGACTCTCCTGTTCTGTAATTAAATGTTAATTATAATACACAAAGTTTCATGCATATACTCAAAAACATAAATGTTAATGGACTGTACTGTTTAGTGATGGCTCTTACCTGAGCAAGTGATTTTGGCCACTTCATCTTCATTACAGTTGTTCTGTCCCCAGGGTGAAGATGGACACTGCCACAGATTTGAATCATGTGGTCGACATGTTACTTTATCCAGCCAGTTAGGAGATGATTTCACTTTTGGTGTAGAATCAGACAAAACACCAGCTCTTCCACAGTTCAGCTCCTGACAGATCAGACTCGCTGTGTCTCGTTCCATCTGGTTCCAGCACACATTCCCCAGGATCCATTGTAGAAAACCTCCACATTCCCTTCACAGCCCTCAGTTAACCTGATCTCTTTAAACTCTAGATGGAAAAGATGTGGAATTCAGGTTGTGCTAAATCTAAAGCATCACCAAAATAACTGGTTAATAAGACTAATGAATGCTGCCTGCAAGCACTGATAGCTAATATCTAAAACATCTAAAACATTACATAACAATATGTTTTAAAATGTAGTATATTTTGTGAAAAACAAATACATCTATGGTAAACATTAACACTAGTGTACTGTTTACCTGTGTACACAACACCTATATATTCCTCGTGTTGACATATGCTATCTGTTTTAGGTTTTGGTTTCAATACATGTTACATGTTACAATACATGTTATACACTCCTGGGCAAAAAGAGAAAAGAGAGAAAAGAAGAGGGCAAAGTGTCAGGTCAACTATAGCTATTCTGAAGATCCCTATTATCAGCTATTAGGAGAATAGGCCAACAGCTTGAAGCATCAGGAAATGTTGCCATGAAGAAAGTATCTGGAAGGCCCGAAGCCAATACAGGGATGATTACCTGCTGAAATTTACAGCTCTCAAAGACGAAAAAAAAAAAGCCTATAAAAAATTGGCAGCAGAATTCAAGACCTCAGCAAACAAGACTTTTAAGAAAAACAATAATCAGAAGGTTAAGCAATGCAGGTTTTGAGCCTTCAAGACATTAAAAACAGAGTTTTGTGGTTCAGCAGAGTTGAGGAATCACCATTTGAGTTGCACTGCGATGCACCAGGTATTCACATATACCCTGAGCTCTTGGTTGATTTACCCAAGCTTGAGGTATGCAGGTTCCAAAACCTCAGTTTTTTCCACTCCATACAAAAAATCCCACCACGTGACCACGTGTACTGTGTCATGTTTATGTTTATGTTTATGTTTTGTTGTGTTTTGCTATGTTCTGAGAGCGTGGGGCGCGCCTGAATAATCGGCTGCGGCCGGAGGAGGCTTGCTCCAAACTTCATTTCGTTATACTGTACTTGTACATGTGTAATGACAAATAAACTTCAACTTCAGTTTGGAGTAAGTTCAGTCAATCCAGAGTATAAGTTAATGATGACCACATAAAGACATTGTCAACCGAGCACCGAATCCAGGAGTCACCATGGAAATGGACACTATAGAAGTATGTAGCGAATATCGAGCCCCAGGGGAAATGGTGCGGGATTTATGCATGCGCTTAATCGTGTTACGATCAAATATGCATAAATTGGCACAGAGGGGAATTTTGATATTAACAATTGATTAAAACGGATTAAAACAATTATTAATATCTAGGGCTTAATTCAACTTTTAGAAATTTCTTTGATTCTAGAATTGAGTTCAAAGGACGGATAATTGTCCACCAACTATCTCCCTTTTAATAACTCTTAAAACGACGTTTCTCTGGCCAGGAGAAAATATCTTTCTTTTAATTTGTAACAGGGTCGGTTCACCGTAAAAGTGACCTATGTATGAGCAACTCAATCGCAATCACGTGTGAATATATATATTTTAATAAAATCAACAAACAATAAACAAACATACACAAATTAACTGAAAGAAGGAAGGAGAGAGGGAGAGAGAGAGAGACAAGGCAACGGTAATACTATCGACACAACTATTGAGCACCAGCAAGAAATCAGTCCAACTTACTGGTATAAGCTCAAGACTTTATAACGACAGCTTAAGGGATACTTGCATATGTTTCCTTGGTCATGTGTGCGTGCGTTTAGGGGAATTCTGCGATCCGGTCCGTGTTTCAGTCTTGCAGGGTGGTTCCTTGGAGTCCGCGGGAAATTCAACTTTGGTTCCTTTGTGTGATGAGATCCGTTGGAAGATGGCGAGGAAGAGGAGGAAAGCCAAAAGAGGAAGAGAGCTGGCAACAGGAAGCAAAACGAAGAGAGAAGACAAGAGAGAGCGAGACAGCGTCTGTGGCCCGTCTTAAAGGGCCGTGGCGGGGCACGCCTCTTTTGTCGGAACAGCCAATCAGAGCGAAGGAACTCAGAAGCGGGAAATCTCCCTTTGTCTTGGGCCTCGCCTCATTAACATGTTTTATGGCTCTCTCTTAGATAACCCCCAAGTCTGCCTTTGGTACGCAGACTTTGGGGTTTTGGCATGAAAGAAAGAGTCTGATGCATCATAGTACCCCACAACACACCTAGCTGGCCTACAAATTGCGAGACAAAGATTTCGAGACCAAGCATGGGGAGTTTAACTTAAGAGTTAA
Organism: Paracanthobrama guichenoti; assembly: GCA_018749465.1. Classification (NCBI taxonomy): domain Eukaryota; kingdom Metazoa; phylum Chordata; class Actinopteri; order Cypriniformes; family Gobionidae; genus Paracanthobrama; species Paracanthobrama guichenoti. Next base: position 5,324,610 of record CM031946.1, read on the forward strand.
AGGAACGGCGAGGATTGACGTCATTCTTCCTTAAGCATTCACTGGCTATAAGTTTCTAACCTATCAAACACATCTAAAATGGTTATAACAAAAAGCATGCATACATACAGGGAACAGTACCCCTAAAATGAAGAATAACTAAGTTAAAAGTCATATAATCTATTCGGATGTCCTTTGGTATGTGTGAGGAAGGGGCTGTGGCTTATGAGGTGCCTGTGGGCTGCAGAGGCCTGGCTTGTGTCCTTTTAGCACCATTAACCTGTCGGTCTGTAGACTTCACGGCGCCGGTCTTGTTTGGGTCATTATAAATAATCAAAGTATTGGTCCGTTGATCATTTATGAGCGCCGTCCATATGCTACAAGTATCTTATATACTTATACTTATTTTGCTTAATAGCAATTTACATTCTTAGTGCATATCGCCAACTAATGGGTGGTTTTGCTATCTTTTTTAATCTGATATTTTATTCTTAACTTGCGCCCATATTTTTGAGAATTTTCTGAAAACAACATACCCAAATAAAAATGTCTGCAGCTCTTAAACCCTATGGTCATGCCTCTCATGGAGTGTACTCTGACTCCCAAGGGACATTGGAGGAGTACACAAGAGCTAGGATATCTAGCCATCTAGATAGTCTAGGCTTTGTGACCGGAAGGCCTTTCGTGCGGCCACCAAAGCAGACAAAGAGCTGCTCCACCTGACAAAAAGAGGCAGAGGGATCAAAATACATCCTCAGGGCTCTGACAGGACAGAGAAGGTTCAACTCCTGTTCATCCTGAGAAGGAGGAAGGGCGGAGAGAACTACCATCTGTGCCCTAAAGGGGGTAGATAGAATTTTCGGGACATTTCCATGTCTAGGTTTCAGGATGACCTTAGAGTCGTTAGGCCCAAACTCAAGACACGAGGGGCTCACAGAGAGTGCCTGCAAATCTCCCACACACTTAACCGATGCCAGCGCTAGCAGCAAGGCAATTTTTAGCGACAGGGGTCGAAGGTCAGCAGTCTGGATTGGTTCAAATGGGAGACTTTTAAGGCCCCTAAGAACCACAGACAGGTCCCAAGTAGGGACCATGAGGGGACGAGGAGGGTTTAGCCTCCTGGAGCCCTTAAGGAAGCGAACAACAAAGTCGTTTCTTCCTATAGACTGCCCTGCTGTAGGAGTGTGTGAGGCTGCTACAGACGCAACATAGACTTTAAGAGTAGAGGGGGAATGGCCACTCTCCATTAAGTCTTGAAGAAATTACAATATCTGAGATATGTTAGAGGGTCAACGCCCCGGGTTTTGCACCAGGAGGCAAAGATGGCACACTTTGAGGCATAGAGACATCTTGTAGATGGAGCTCTGGCCTGAGAAATAGTGTTTAGGATATTCTCAGGGAGGTTTAGGGGCTCCTGTTGAGAAACCACACATGAAGGTCCCACAGGTCTGGGGTGCCAAATTGTCCCTCTCGCTTGAGAGAGAAGGTCCCGTCTCAGAGGAATTGGGGCGATAACTGAGACAGCTCCGAGAACCATGGTTGGGCCCTCCAAAGAGGAGCCACCAGGAGAACCTTGTATAAGCATAAAGCATAAAGGAGGAGGCTGAGCCAATCGTGGGCCAGTGCATACCTGGCTTTTGAGAAAAATACTGGGCAGTGATGATTGTCTTCTGAGGCAAAGAGGTTGACCTCTGCCTTCCTGAAAACATCCCAGATCTTCTGAACTAAGCAGGGGTGGAGCGACCATTCCTCTGAGGGAAGGTTGCTCCGGGACAGCATGTCCGCCCCTACGTTCAGTACGCCCTGTATGTGTGCTCTAGGATGGTTTTTGCCAGACTGAAGAGGGGTTTCGAAGAGAGGCTGCCCTGGTGATTTATGAAGGACACCACCATCCTATTGTCTGATTTGACCAAGATGTGTTGTCCCACCAGAAGATGAAGAAAGACCTGGAGAACTCGATATACTGCCATAATTTCTAGGCCGTTGATATGTAGCTCGCTTTCCAGATTGCTCCAAGCCCCAAAGGCTGGGTGGTTGTCGCACAGAGCTCCCAAACCTTGGAGGTATCTGTGAAGACAACTTTCCTCTTGTCCATAGCACCTATCACCACGCCTTGCTTGAACCAGCAAGGGTTCATCCATGGGGCCAGGGCTGTGACACATGCCTGGTTCACCTTGAGCAAGTAACGGCCATGATGTCAGGTTGAGGGCGGGACCTGCAGTTTCAGCCAGAACTGCAGAGGGCGCATGTAAAGCAACCCATCTGCAGAGCTGGAGATGCTGTGCTCATAGGCCTAGCATTTTCTGAAACGTTCTGAGTGGTAGAAAAACCCGAAGTGTAAATGTTTGCGTGAGCTGCTGAATGGCCAGAGCGCGCTCTGGAGTGACTGTGGCCCTCAAGAGGGTTGAGTCTAAAATTATTCTCAGGAATGATACATGTTGGCTGAGGGATAATGAGCTCTTTGCAAAATTGACCCTGAGACTCAAGCACTCTAAGTAGTTGAGAATGGCCGTCATTTTATAACGCCACTAAGTGCTGGACTGAGCACACACTGTGAGCGGCCATAGCGGCATCACGCCCACTGGAGCCTCATTATGTGGTGAAGACCTCTAAAACAAATTAATCATGGAACATAACCTGCTCTGGAAAAGGTTATGTTCAGAGGATATGTTGCTATGGCTGCTTACATACCCTGAAAGTTATCTCTGTTTTTGGAACTGAAAATTGAGGTTATCCATTTACTCTGAGTAAACTTGGGTTTGTTGCATAACCTGCTTTCTGGAATACCCCCCTAGAGGTGTTTTTTTAAATAGGAATGATCAGGTGTTATTTTTAAACAAGACAATACTCCTACTCACACTGCAAAGATGATCAAGAGGTAGATTGGCCATCAGGCTCAATTTTTGTCCTGGCCATAGCCCAAATTGGAAACTTATAGTGAATATTTGGTCTCACATTAAACTCAAACTATCTAGGAGACATTTTTAAACTACTCATGAACAGTTTGAAGCCATCAACATTGAGTGGAACACTGAATTATTTCCAGTAAAAAGCCGTTTTACCCACAAGGCTTAAACATTTAAAGAAAACAAAAGTAAATGCAATCCTGTACTAAGCATTTATTTGCACAATTTTTGCTAATTATCTGACTAGCAATTTGTGGTTAAAACCATTAAAAGCTAAATATTTTGCATTTTGGGCTTGACATTTATTTTTATTTTTTTTGCCCAGGAGTATACGTGTGACTGAAATATATCCAAAAATATAATACGGAATAACAATTTTTCATAACACTGAACTGTTTACCTGAGCACACGACTCCTACATCCTCCTTGTGTTGACAGTCATGTTTTCCCCAGCCTGGAGAAGAGCAGTTCCACAGAGCCGTCTCATTCCCCTCACACTCCACCTCATCCAGCCATATGGCTCCAGAACCAGGACCAAACCAGGCTGGTACCTGCTGGTTACTGAGGGCCACTCCACACTGCAGCTGTCTGCACACCACATGGGCATCTTTAATATCCCAGGAGTCATCACACACTGTCCCCATGAGCCGCTGTGAAAAACCTCCAGCCTCCCTGCACAGTCTCCCCCAGAACCCACCAGCCTGATGGACCCACGACCTGATATTCAGAGAGAGATAAACACATTATTGATCACTAACAACTGAAGAATCTGCCCAGATGTTGCTCTTCTCACCAAGGCAGGTGATTGACAGGTGTTGTGTGGAGCTGCAGTTGAGAGTTTGTGGAGAGCTGCAGTTCCCCAGATGAGCTTCACTCCCAGAGCACTGGAAGCCCGTCACACACTCATGACTGTGTTCAGGACTGGATGAAGAGGAGCCGGAGAAGTTCAGCACAGAGCCACAGCCCAGCTGTCTGCAGACCACAGAGGATTCAGTGAGACTCCAGGAGTCCAGCAGAACTCTCCTCCAGACCTGATGGATGGAAACTTCCACCTCCCCCTCACACTGTCTCTCTCCAGACAACCGCACCAGACCATCATGAACAGCCAGAGAGGAACCTGGAGAGAAGATCTTATATTTTATTAAAATAAGAATTGTGTTAGAACATAGTGAAATAGAGTTACATATTAAAGAGAGTTTTTCGGTAGCATAATTCTCTCTGTCTCTGTGAGTTTACCAGAGCAGATGACTCCAACATCTCGTCTATGAGAACATTCAGCTCGACTCCATGAAGAGATGGAACATTCTGAGAGTTTTGTTTCATTCCCATCACAATCAAACACATCAGCCCAGATTTCACCACTTCCCTCTCCAAACCAGTCTGATCCCACAACAGACACAGCAATCCCACAATTCAGCTGTCTACAGAGGACATTGGCAGCTCTCATATCCCAGCATGCATCACACACTGTGCCCCATTTACTGACGAACCGAAGCTCCACTCTTCCAGAACAAGAGTCTGAACCATTCATCAGTTTGGCCTCTGTGTAACCTGAATAAAGAACATAAGAGGTTAAAATAAAGTATAATGCAGCTGTCAGAGAACATATACTGTATCAAATACAAACAAAGAGACACTGAATATTTATAATTTACCAGAGCAGATCAGTCCCACATTATTGTCACTTGTACAGCTTTGTTTGTGTGATGATGATATTGAGCAAAATGAAATCTGAGACTCATTTCCTCTGCACTGAATCTCTTGTGTCCACATCTGAGCGTCTCCTTTGCCAAAAGCAGCTTCTCCCAGCACCTGTACAGGAGCCCCACAGTCCAGCTCTCTACACACAACCTCTGCATCCTGCTGGTCAAAGGCAGCCGCACACACTGAAACCCACGTCTGATCATCAAGTATCTCTAACCTCCCAGAGCACAGGTGAGATCCATTAACAAGTCTGGAAGCTTTATGACCTGTTCATATTACAGGAATGATGGTGCACAGTAGGCAAAAACAAATGATTGATAGTTAAATACAATAACCATACAAAGATTTACAGTTTTCCAAACTAAATAAAATATTCTTTATGTCACAACAAATTCATGGGCAATCAGTTAAATTACTCACCCGAACAGATGACACCGGCATCAAAATTGGGAGTACAGGTATGAATGCTCCATCCTGATGATCCACAGTTCTTCAATGTTGACTCTGATCCAGTACAAAATGCACCACCCATCCAGATTGATCCTGATCCTGGTCCAAACTGAGCATCACCCAGAGCATCTACAGGTTCTCCACAGTCCAGCTCTCTACACACCACTGCAGCATCAGTCATATCCCAAAAATCACCACACACTGTTCCCCACTGACCTCTATGAAGAACCTCCACTCTACCAGCACAGCGACTGTGACCACCAACCAACCTCACATTCTTTTTATCTAAGTGACAGAAAAATAAATTTTTATGCTGTTTAAAGTATGTTATGAAATATACTTTGATTGTTGTTTAATATCTCTGAAACATTTTAGCCAAATATTAATTGTAATTATTAACTAGACTGTTCACTACCATATCTACTAATGTTTATGCTGACATAACGGTTTGTCTTTTCAAATCTTCTATCGCATGTCTTGATATTGTGTTGGTTCATGTGATTTGTTTTGCACTTCAGAATTTTCATTAAGGGAACATAGTGAGCATCTGGTTTTTGGAGTGCATTTTGGGATTTTAAGGGAGCACAAATTTCAGCACACTCAAAGGATTTCGTGATTGAGACAGCCCTTAAAATGGCTGGCTCCCTGGTCAGTGTTCTGACTACTGAACTAAGGAGCTGACTGAGACACACCCTATGAGTAAAAGGTATGATATTACTTCCATGTTCTTTTAACTCACCAGCACAGAACAGCCTCTGATAATTATCATGTGAACAGCTGTCTTTGTGTAAGGATGTTGGGCAGAGGTGAATCTGAGACTCATTTCCTCTGCACTGAATCTCTCGTGTCCACATCTGAGCGTCTCCTTTGCCAAAAGCAGCTTCTCCCAGCACCTGTACAGGAGCCCCACAGTCCAGCTCTCTACACACAACCTCTGCATCCTGCAGGTCAAAGGCAGCAGCACACACTGAAATCCACGACTGATCATCAAGTATCTCTAACCTCCCAGAGCAACTGGAGTTTCCAATAAGCCTGATGCCTGAGTTTGCAAGAGATAAGAAACATTTCAATGTTGGTTGTTATCTAAATGTGTAATTCTTGTCATTACTGGTCTACCACAAAGCAGCATTTATTAATGTGAAAGGAGTAAAATAATGAAATTCTCATGTCAATCCAAACTCAACTGACTTTCGTGAAACATAAAAGGGGAGTTTTACAGAGTATCCTGGGACTCTTTTCAATATAATGAAAGTAATAAATAAATGTTCTCCACAGAACAAAGTCATTGGTGAACTATGAAGCAGTTGGCTCATCAGTGATGTAAAAACAGGGAAAGGTTTGAAGCGGTTTACCTGAGCAGATGACTCCTGCATCTTTTGTATGATCACAGTCAAAAAACCCCATTGTACTGATCCACAGTTCTTCAGTGTAGATTCTGAACCAGAACATAGCATGCGATTTGTCCAGATTGGTCCTGATCCTGGTCCAAAATGAGCATCACCCAGAGCATCTACAGGTTCTCCACAGTCCAGCTCTCTACACACCACTGCAGCATCAGTCATATCCCAGCCAGCACCACACACTGTTCCCCACTGACCTCTATGAAGAACCTCCACTCTACCAGCACAGCGACTGGGACCACCAACCAACCTCACTCTCATATTGTCTATAAAATGAAATAAAGAGGGAATAAAGACATATGGACAACAGGAAAGAATGAGGAAAAAAGAGAAGAAAATTGCTAAAATTAACTAATATTTTGGGAACATTAAATTTAAATTCAGTTTATTAAAAAAAAAATGCTCAAACCTGCACACAACAAGCCAACATAATTTTCATATGAACAGTTGTTTTCATGTGATGGTGATGTTGGGCAGAGGTGAATCTGAGACTCATTTCCTCTGCACTGAATCTCTTGTGTCCACATCTGAGCGTCTCCTTTTCCAATAGCAGCTTCTCCCAGCACCTGTACAGGAGCCCCACAGTCCAGCTCTCTACACACAACCTCTGCATCCTGCTGGTCAAAGGCAGCCGCACACACTGAAACCCACGTCTGATCATCAAGTATCTCTAACCTCCCAGAGCAGCGAGAACCTCCAACCAGCCGGACTTCTATAAGGACAACACAAGAAAGAACTAAATTTAAAATCAAAGAACTTTAATGATGAGTCAGTCATATAATCAATATATCAATCATATAATGAGAAATCATATTTTCTTCTGAAATAAAATATATTTACTATGAAAACATATTATACATGTCAGCAACCCTTTTTCCTGGTCCAAAAAGGCCTTGAAAGTAAGCTACAAAACGGTGGATAGTTATTGTTACTGTATATCTGCCCACATTTTCATGTCAGCAATGTCTATGAATGAATCCTTTCAGGGCATTACATCAGAACATTAGAAACAAGATTCTAAAGTTTGTTTTTAACAAGGTCCCTGATTATTACAGTCTGAACATAACAGTTTGTGTGGTCAAAAAGGTGGAAAATGGTCATGAAAAATGAAATTATGACTGCTTTTGGTGCAATTGTTTTGTACATTAAGACAGGATTTTTAGCTTTAGCTTACCTGAACAAATGACTTGAGCGTTCTTATCAAGACACACATTACGATCAGTTAATTGTAAGAACCCACATTTCTTAAGTGTAGATTCTGAACCAGTACACAATGCATTTTTCATCCAAGTCGGTTTTGATCCCAGTCCAAAATAAGCATCACCCAGAGCATCTACAGGTTCTCCACAGTCCAGCTCTCTACACACCACTGCAGCATCAGCCAAATCCCAGCCAGCATCACACACTGTTCCCCACTGACCTCTATGAAGAACCTCCACTCTACCAGCACAGCGGCTGGGACCATTTACCAGCCTCACATTTATTAGGTCTGTGAATGAAGGAGAAAAAGCTAATGTAAATTTAAAATGTAATAATAAAATAAAATAAAAGTAAATGTGCTTTGTTGTACTTTGAACTGTTACCAGCACACAGCAAGCCAATGTTGTGTTCATGTGAACAGTTGTTTTCAAGTGATGGTGATGTTGGGCAGAGGTGAATCTGAGACTCATTTCCTCTGCACTGAATCTCTTGTGTCCACATCTGAGCGTCTCCTTTGCCAAAAGCAGCTTCTCCCAGCACCTGTACAGGAGCCCCACAGTCCAGCTCTCTACACACAACCTCTGCATCCTGCTGGTCAAAGGCAGCCGCACACACTGAAACCCACGACTGATCATCAAGTATCTCTAACCTCCCAGAGCAGCGAGAACCTCCAACCAGCCGAACTTCTAAATAAGACAACACAGATCAACAAAAGCATGGCTTATTAATGGGGCTTCAAGATAATGATTTGTACATAGAAGTCATTTTATTTTTAGTCTTATAATGAATAAATAATGGAAAAAAACAAAAGAAAACCACAACAAATATAAATATGAAATGTATTTATTATTGAAGTCAACATTTTAAAATCAACTTCTTTAAAAATTAGAAGCCAATTTGGAAGCACAACAAATCTTACAAAGATATGAATTTGAATATGTAAAATACTTTACCTGAGCAGATGACTCCAGCATCTTTAGTATGATCACAGTTGCTATAACCCCATCCTGATGACCCACAGTTCTTCAGTGTTGACTCTGATCCAGTACACATGATGTAGCTCATCCAGATTGGTCCTGATCCTTGTCCAAACTGAGCATCACCCAGAGCATCTACAGGTTCTCCACAGTCCAGCTCTCTACACACCACTGCAGCATCAGCCAAATCCCAGCCAGCATCACACACTGTTCCCCACTGACCTCTATGAAGAACCTCCACTCTACCAGCACAGCGACTGTGACCACCAACCAGCCTCACATTCACACGGTCTAAATATTAAGCAGTAACAATGAGAGAGATGAAAGAGTTGAGAGTTTAGCATTACAAAGTGGGACAATGGGCAAAAAGTTGAGCTCAATCAGCTTCATAGATATGTTGACTAACAAAAAAAAAAAAAAAAAAAAAAAATGCTGACTCCTCCTTTTTATTAATCAATTGAGTGCTTAAAGACAGAAATGTGAAGCTTATAAATTTATAAAAGAACTTAAATCGATATATTATTAATAGTTTCAAACATTATTACAGGGTTTAAACCACTACGTTGTCATGGAAACAAACTGGATATAACTTTGCACAGAAAAGATTAGTAAGCAATTTTTTCCACACTAAAAACACTAACACTAACACTTAACACATGTTTGTTTACGTCTTATTTCTACATTATTGAGACAGTGAGTATTTTAAAGTTTTGTCACAGTGTGTTTTGTTTTTGTTTCATGTTCTTATTTTGTTTCCTGGTTGTCATGTGATTCCCATGCCCTCATGTGATCTTGTGTCATGTTGTCATTGGTTCATTTAGTCCTGTGGGTTCTTAGTTCTGTCATTGGTTCTTTGTCTTGATCATTGTTCACAGGTGTGTCTTGTTAGTCATTAGACTCTTTAGATGTTTGCCTTGGTCCCTGTGGAGTATTGTTTGTGTGACCCCGCTGTTTGGTTCGAGTCAAGTCTGTTCGAGTCAAGTCTAGTGATGGGCAGACCAAGGCTTCGTGAAACACTGAAACAGTTGAAGCAAATATTGTATTGTGTCAAAGCTTCAAATCAATCTGACACCCGTCTCCACGGCAACCCCTGCTGTTCAGAACAGTGTAAATGCAACGAAAACCTATGCCAAACTGTCTCTGTGGAGACATCCAAATGTGGTCAGTTTGACACTCACTATGTCAGATAAATAGGGTATTGTGTATTTCCTCTATCTGATAAGAAATGCTAACAGCAAACGACCAAGTCGTCAGGGGTCCAAAATGTGGTAAATTTGCCACCTATGGAAGATCAGAGCTTTACAGGGATGAGAAAATTGTACAAACAATAATAAAGTTTTTCAATAATTTTAAACTGTTTTTATATTTAATAGTAATGAGTTAACAGTGATGAGTAAATAGTAAATAGTAAAACTATATGCTTTTCACTTTAGGATCATCTAAAATTACATGACGAGTTCTTACCAAACATTTCTTACAATCTTACAGGTTTAAAATGCTTACACCACCCTCAATGGAGTGATTCACTCGTATACATAATCCTCAGAAACCGGTCTGCAAAAACAACAAAAACACGTTTTATGCTTTACACTCACTTTGTATCTGTAAAACAAACTTTTGCAAACCGCTAAACACAGTTTTTCTGCATTAGACACATCACACAAAAACTAACAGCACTTTCATTACATTACATTTCATTTAGAAAACATAGCCATTTCAATTCCATGATCTTTTACTGACTACCCAACAATCATGTGTTAATTTCTAGCATTTCTGTTTATGGTGTAAATTTATACCTAATTCTATACCTCTTAGATATCACAACTCAATGTTTTGAGAAACAAATTCTCACCCATGCATTTCTGTTTATTATTGTAAATATATGCCATCATCTTTATTTTCTGTAGCATTTATACAATACAAATAGTTTATAGTTTAACAAATTCAAATTATAATGTAAAGTAGCTCTAACATTATTCAGCTCAACTAAAGTCAGTTCAGTCTTTGTTGAATCATTTAAATAACTGTAAAGTACATCAATTGTACAACAATTGTGCATGTACACTACACACTAAACAAACAAAAGATTTTTTTTTAGCAAAGACTCTTCATTGAGAGCTATCAATATTACATGAATAAATAAATAAAGAAAATAAGTGATTATTTTTATTTGAGAGTGTTTGACTAAATTGATATTTTTAATGGCACATTCCATCCGTCTATGACTGTTGCATTCATTAAAGTTGAGCTTGCTGAACAAAGTTCCAAACTCTTGAAGGTTACATTAGCTTTACACTGGTATTATGCACAGATCCTTATGCAATTTAAGTGATTAATTTACGGATCATACAAGAAAAGTACTATTTTATAATGAATTCAGAAAAAATCTTTTCGCAAGCAAATGTGAATGTTTGTAAATTTGGCTTTTTTGTTTGTTTTTGGTTTTTCCCAACTAGATTTATTCTTCAGATTTAGATTATTTTAATTGTGTGACCAACCGTTTCTTCTGACAATCCAACATTTCAAATTATTACCCAATGATGCAAGGGGTCCCCCGGCATACTTCACATCAGTTGTAATAAAAACATTTTACAATTTGTAAATAGATGTGCTAAAATTCTGTCAGATTATTATTAGTATTATTAGTGGGGGTTGTACCAACATCATTGTAATGCAGTGTAGCGTATGGACGGTGCTCATAAATGATCAACGGACCAATACTTTGATTATTTATAATGACTCAAGCAAGACCGGCGCCGTGAAGTCTACAGACTGACAGGTTAACGGTGCTAAAAGGACACAAACCATGCCTCGTGCAGCTCACCGTCATAAAACAGCCCCTCCCTCACACATACCAAAGGACATCCAAATAGATTATATGACTGTTAACTTAGTTATTCTTCATTTTAGGTGTACTGTTCCCTGTATGTATGCACGCTTTTTGTTATAACCATTTTAGATGTGTTTGATAGGTTAGAAACTTATAGCCAGTGAATGCTTAAGGAAGAATTCCTTTAACTTGGGTTAGACTCCCCGTGCTTGGTCTCGAAATCTTTGTCTCGCAATTTGTAGGCCGAGAGTGGGTGTGTTGTGTGGTGCTATGATGCATCAGACTCTTTCTTTCATGCCAAAACCCCAAAGTCTGCGTACCAAAACCCCCAAGTCTGCCCCTCCATGACAGCCATAAAACATGTTAATGAGGCGAGACCCAAGACAAAGGGAGATTTCCCGCTTCTGAGTTCCTTCGCTCTGATTGGCTGTTCCGACAAAAGAGACGTGCCCCGTCGCAGCCCTTTAAAAATGGGCCACAGACGCCTCTCTGGTCTCTTGTCTCTCTCTCCTTTTTTCTCTCTTCTCTACTCTCCTTTTCCTCTTCGTCATCCTCCAACGGATCTCATCACACAAAGGAACCAAAGTTGAATTTCCCGCGGACTCCAAGGACCCACCCGGCAAGATCGAAACACGGACCGGATCGCGGAATTCCCCTAAACGCACGAACTCACGCCCAAGGAAACATATGCAAGTATCCCTTAAGCTGTCGTTATAAAGTTTTGAGCTTATACCAATAAGCTGGACTGATTCCTTGTTTGTGCTCGATAGGTTGTGTCGATAGTATCACTATTGTCTGTCTGTCTCTCTCTCTCTCTCTCTCTCTCTCTCTCTCTCTCTCTCCTTTCAGTTAATTTGTGTATGTTTGTTTATTGTTTGTTGATTTATTAAAATTATATATATATATATTTATATATATATATATATATATATATATATATATATATATATATATATATATATATATATATATATATATATATATATATATATATATATATATATATATATATATATATATATATATATATATATATATATATATATATATATATATATATATATATATATATATATATATATATATATATATATATATATATATATATTCACACGTGATTGCGCTTGGTTTGCTCATACATAGGTCACTTTTACGGTGAACCGACCCTGTTACAAATTAAAAGAAAGATATTTTCTCCTGGCCAGAGAAACGTCGTTTTAAGAGTTATTAAAAGGGAGATAGTTGGTGGACAATTATCCGTCCTTTGAACTCAATTCTAGAATCAAAGAAATTTCTAAAAGTTGAATTAAGCCCTAGATATTAATAATTGTTTTAATCCGTTTTAATCAATTGTTAATATCAAAATTCCCTCTCTGTGCCGATTTATGCATATTTGATCGTAACACGATTAAACGCATGCATAAATCCCGCACCATTTCCCCTGGGGCTCGATATTCGCTACAAGTCACATTTGAGAACTAACATTATCTGCTATAGGCTATAGGTAATTCATGCATAATCTTTACGCAACATTTATGTGTACAATTTACTACAAATGTTTACGCTGCGTATGATAAGAGGCATTTAGCTAAAATGAAAACATAATACAGAAATCATCTCTTCCGAGCTATTGCAAAAGTTTTGTAATTCTGATTGTAAACCACACCACAACAGTAGACAACGATTTTATATTTTGTTTCTTTGTACAGTTTAGATGAAGCCTACTCTTTGAGCACGGTCAAACAGACATAGGAATTAATGTACAAATAAAGTCTGTCTTGCTGTTTTTTTCTTTTTTTCTCTGTTACATATACGACTGTTAGGCTAAAAACAAGTCAATGATATCTCACAGACACACTATTTGACAATTTTGTCTTAATAATTTGTAGTTCTTTAAGAAAAACATTTATTTATTTTATTTAAAAAAAGGTTCGTCTAGCATGTCAAGAGCGTCAAGCGTGTCAAGAGCGTGGCGCTAGCAACACCAAGGTCATGGGTTCGATTCCCAGGGAAAGCAAGAACTGACAAAATGTAAAAATGTGTACCTTGAATGCAATGTAAGTCGCTTTGGATAATGCATAAATGTAAATGTAAGTCTTAATTTTGAACATTTGTAAAAATGTCCATAGCTTACAGTAAATATTAGCATTGGTTCGTATTCAGTTGTCGCCAAATGCTGATTGTCTCAGTCACATTAGAGTCTGGAATCTGGTTTATAACAAATTATATTTGTTATTTAACAGTGATTGTGTTCACTGCTGTGAGTACACATATAAACCAAAAGTTTTGACCATGAAACCAGACCTAAATAAAAAGCAATTAGTTGTTTTTGGGACATTTTTACATTATATTTTTATACTAGCCTAATTTTAAATAGTACTTAAATATAAATGTTTTATTTTTAACCCCAACTGTGGACATAAAATGCTGCACAAGGATTTCTGAAATAGCCGGTTGAATCTTGTAAAACAACAAAAGGTGTAAAACAAAGGCACTATTGAAGGTGCACATCCCTGGATGTTTTCACCCCTACAGTTCCTGCCTCTTGAATGTGGTTTATGGTAATTTAAACACAGAAAACTAGCGTTACAATGGCTACTCAAAACTCCTGAATCAACTAGAGTGATACTGACAAGAAGTTCTGCTGAAACAGAAGAAAACCATCCTTATGCACAGCAGAAAAAAACAGAGGATTCTTCTCACGGAGTCTCCACAAGAAGATGAAGATCTTGTGCAACAGGACTTTCCGATGTCTTCTGAACGTGTAGGAAGGTTTGTGTTTTTTGAAGAAGAACTTACTTCACAGACACGTTGTGTGGTTTTGCCTGCCATAGACTGGGGATTTTTGTACAATCAGATATGGTGAGATTTTAATTTTGGTATTGGTGAAAAAATGTGTTACTACGTCAAGCGGGACGGAGCATTGTCAGATGTGCGATACACTTTGTCGAAGTCTGGCGATAACGTGGCCATATCAACCTGCCGGAACAAGACACTTCATGACCAAAACTATCTTAAGCTGATGAAAAGCCATGAGGAGACAGAAATGAGCTTTTGCTTTTAAAGCATTGATGAGTCGAGTGATGAGGAGGATTGGCCTATTCCAGAGGATAATCCATTTGAATGCTGTACAGAGGGTCTATCTTTTGAGTGGAGCGAAATACCTGCGTTACACCCCATGTTTTTAACAATAGACAAACTGTTTAAGCTGAGTTGAGTTATATTTTGAGCAATACTGAATGATCAATCACGATTAATCATGGTTAAGTCCATTTGTATTGAAAATATTAATACATTACAGTAAAACCAGTATTTGTACAATTATATTGTAATGTATTTAGTTCTTGCGTCTGTTTATGTGTTACTTGACATTATCCTTCTTCGTTGGTTTCTTTAATGTGTTTTTGATTATTGGAGCCAATTTCAAACCCTCTAAGAATCTGTATGTTACAGACTTAATAATGCTTCATTCAAATTGTAGAATATTGTTTAAAATTGTTTGTATTTTTTTAAACATTAAAATTAGTATTGATGTGTTACATACAATGTGTATTGTGTTTTTTTATTTTATTTTACTTTAAATACAAACAAATTAATATGACGATGTCAATAAAAGTCTTTAACCGGACATATTATCTTAAAAGTTAACTTAAAGTCTGCACAAAAAGACATCTACTTTCTGGTTTTTGTTTGTTTTGTAAATCATAACTGTATGAGTTAAAATGATAACTTCTCTCTGGTGACATATGTAGGACTTTTACATGTGCATCGTGACTTTACAGGTGGTTTATGCGAACATCCCTTTGTCCAATCTGTAGTCACATTTTCAAAACACTTAACACAATGAGCACAACTTTCGACTGTTGTTACCGTGACATTAACAAATTTCATGTTGTTTTCAAACAACAGTGCGTCTGAGATAAAGACCTAATGTTCCAATCAGTTCATACAACACATATATAAATAAAACAAGACTGAAACAAACGATAAGCGTTTTAAGTAGCAGATCTCTGAAATATATCATCTTGTAAACATCTATGCAGTGCTTGAAATCATTTAAGATGATTATTGTATTATTGTTATTTACCCATGTAATACCGTTTGTAGACTATATATAGGCTATAACATTTTGAAATGCTGTTATTCAACATTTATACATGTTATACAACATTTTGAAATGTGTTATTCACTCATAATGTTATGCCTGATTGGTGTATATTGAACATGGTGTATTATTTTAATATATATATTTTTCCCTCTATATATTTCTTCTGCAGCTGAGCTCCTGGTATTGTGTAAGAGACTAACATGGTAACACTAAAAAGGCCTTTAGGGTTTTGTTCTGTCTTGTTTGTCATGATGACAAATTCATTTTCTTGTGATCTTGACATAACATAATACAGCATTTATGCTGCTGGATCATGAATAAGCAAATCTTTTTCTTTTTTGTAAAAATGTTCATGGGACTCGCTCAAGTTAACATGTCTGTCACTAATAACCAAACCAATGTTTATCAAATCAGAACTTCAAATATGTGTTACATTTTCCTGACACACAGCTCGAGGGACCGAGATGCCTGCATCGTCATAGAGCGATGCTTGACACAAATTAAATCGTCAGCAACTTAGCAACCAGAGAAAAGGCAAGCAATGTGTTTTGTGTTTTTTTTTTTTAATTTGAGACATTTTCAGTGTTGAAATCACATGAAAAATTAACAAGACGACAAAAAAAAAAAAAAAAAAAAACGGCTTCATAGGGTTTCCGTAAATAACAAATATTACCATTATTTTGATGATATATTATAATGAATAAAAAGAAAACCATCAGGTAAAACTTAGAGAGAGGGTAAAACTAATGATTTGCAAAGGTATCATTATGTTATGACTTTACTTGCTGACATAGTCATGTGCCTCATCAAGTAAAGTCATAACATAATGATACCTTTGCAAATCGTTAGCTAATGATTAATTAAAGCAGACAACTGGAAGTTGAAAAACATGGCTTCAACCATTGTGGTAATTAACATGAATTTACACTATTAGGTAATATAATATGTTATTAGGGAATTAATACAATATGACACATTTAATGAATATAGAATCTATATTAGCTGCTGATACAGTAATCATTAATTAATGGTTTAGTTCTTCATGAGTCATACATTAACACATGATTATCTGGCTATTAGTTAAGCATGAATTAATGCATATTAGTGCACCATATTGTAAAGTTTTACCAAAACAACTTCATCTCTTTCATTCCTTGTGCACTTACCAGCTGTGATGAGTATTATAACTGAAGACAGTAAAATGAGCGTCAGGCATCTCTCCATCTCCCTCTGCTTGATTAACTCAACATCCAGTACAAGCTTCTCCGCACTGATGATACAGAAGTACAGGCATCCTCTCAGCCCCTTAATGAGAGAGAAAGAGGTCCGACACCCTCCAATCACACTCACTGTTACCTTATTAGACAGAACAGAGGAAATCATCAAACAACTTCAGTGACAAATCAGAGGAGGCTTTCGTGACATTCTCCATATATATCAAAACTGTCAGAGCTGATGAACTCCTCCTCCCCACCATCAAGACACCATGTGTAAACACACACTCACACACACACACACACACACACACACGTATTTTACTTACAGGAGACAGGAAACTCTCCAGTTTATTTACAGCATCAAAGCCCAACACCTGCAGAGACGAGATAAAAGCACTGATAACTAACTGTGAATGTCCTAAACACTGTTTAGTGTATACATTAACATGTAATAAACTCAACTCTGTAAAATAAATATTCTTTTTAAAAGCATTTAGGTAAGTGTTTACCAAGCACGAACACGGCACACAATTAAGCTCTTATTGCACTAATCAGAGAGAGAGAAAAAAAACAAAAAAGTTACATAAAGTAGTTTCTTTCAGGTGGCTCCTCCCAAAAAAGCATGTAGTTAGCAGTGAAGATAAGCATGTTGTTCAACCTTTATGACCAGCAGAGAGAACCATTCATACTTCAAGAGCAGTGACAAACTAACACTGTATATTCAATAGTAAATTGCCCTCTGTAAATTGTAATATGACAGAATCTTTTTACACATTGAAAACAGTGAGCAGTGAAACAAAACTAACTGTTGTTGGTTTACATGTCAGTCATACGGTCTCTTCCTGTCTACATTTCAGTGGTTCTTGGCCAGAATGTTTGACAATGTGGACCAGATCTTTTGTTATTTAGTCTGTACTTGAGAGAATAAAGTACAAATACAATGTTTGCAAAACGTACGTTATAGGACGGTTTCCCAGACAGAGATTAAGCCTAGTCCTAGACTAAAATGGCCTTTTATACCAGATGAACAGAAATCTGCTTTCTCTGACATATTTTTAAATAGTACTAGATTTAGTCCAGTCCAGACTTTAATAAGATGATTTCCTGGAGGAAGATCAGAGCTAAATTGAGGTTTAAACCAAACCTCCTGTTAGCAGGATTAACTTTAAGATTAATGTTGTGTTTCAAGGAAGACACATGGATTACTTGGATTGAGTCATGCTCCACCAGCTCTGTTAGTCCAGGCCTTTCTTGGAACAATTCCAGATGACACAGAGGCTGAAGTTGTCGTTGCTAGAACACAGAGAGATGATCTAATTTAAGCACTGCTGAATTCTGAACAGGAAAATACTGCTCCTCCACCTTTTCCTTATCTTTCACAGACTGGACCAGCATAGAGTCCTTCCGAGGGGACCACTCCTTCAAAAGATTTACATGCAAAGCTCTACATAACCGGGCTTGTCCTGGGGTTGAAACCTCATAGGCTGTAGGTCCTATCTTCTTGAGGACTTTAAAGGGCCCTTGCGATTTGGCTAAAAGCTTACTGGACACTGTAGGCACCTAAGAGCCCAATCAACTTTTGCCTACTTACAGGCCAGAGCAATTCTTTCAAAAGTGGTGAGAAAATGTTCAATGTCATTTGAATCTTGCAACTTCTGCAACTTAGGCTCAATCATACCTCAGGCAGGATCTGGAGCAAGAGGCACAGAGACATTGGACCCATTATCGGCCACGTCAGAGTGTTGATCAGGTCCTAATAAACCCCCAAGATCAGGGGTGGTACGGACATCCATTTCCTCCCTAAGAAGGTTGAATTGATGCTGCATTGTTTTCCAGCGTTTCTCCTGCCGAACTGCCTCCTGCTGCATTTGGGCCTCTAGCTCCATATTTTTCAGCCAGGTCCTGCAGAGTCAGTTGTCCTGGATCATCAGCCACCTGAGGAACTGCTCCCACTGCTGCAGGCTCATCCTCCAACTCCTCCACCGAAACTTAAAAAAGTAGAAGTACACAGAAAAACGACTCACTTACAGAAACGTGAGTAAATGTAATTCGTTACTTTCCACCTCTGCTACGAATCAATATCTCTAAAGGAGCATGCGGCTACATGCCAATTCGGAGCCATGGAGAAATGATCCAGGGACCAACTTGTTGAAAAAAAAATTAAAACCGCAAACAGGAACGTTTACTCCTAGAAGTGGAACTTACTTTGAAAAAAGCTGTCACAATTGCCAGCCAAATAGAAACAGCAGTGGCAGAGGCAAACATGATGAGCAAACCGGCAGACGGCACAGTACAAGTTATTCAGCAGTCACATCATCAGCACAACAGACCTGGCTGCGAAATGGGGAAAAATGCACAGACATTACAAGGAGCAACAGCGATGCACTCATTTACATCCTAAGGGAAAATGTGTTACAGATGTGGTTCAAACCAGCATACTGCCAACTTTCAAAAATGCCCTGCCAAAGACGCTACCTGTAATGCATGTAAGAAAAGAGGACATTTCGCCAAAGGACTTCAGCCGGATGCTTCTCATGTCCATGCAGTCTCAAGCTCTACCACCAACTGATACCGCTAGCTTATTCTCTTTCCTTGGGCTCACAACGTGGTATTCAATATTCATAACCGATAATTCCAAAGTGGTCGAGCCCATTAGAGCAATGAATCATGGATCTGCTTCATTCACCTAGATGCCTGAGGCACAGAAAAGTTTTGAGCAGGTGAAAGACTTTATAATTAATAGCCCTATACTGACACTTTTCGACCCTGGGCTACACACTATCGTTACAACTGGGCTCACACAGGCAGAACTCAAGTACTCCACAATTGAGAAGGAAGCATTAGGCTTATCTGTGGGGGCGATGTTTTACATTACGTACAGACCACAGCCCACTCACAACACTGCTCACTTTGAAGGGACAATGGCGAACCGGACTTCTGAATTGGCCGGTGGTCAGCTAGGTTGATGGCCTTTGACTACGACATCCAGTACAAGCCTGGACGTGAAAATGTTACAGCTGATTGCTTTTCTCGCTTGCCATTACAGAGCAGGGGCCCTGTTCTGGAGGATGACGTCGATTCACTGACGACCAAGTGGAACAAAATCCCCTAAGGGTCTAGGACCTGATCTGTTACCATATTACAAAATTCAACATGAACTTTCTCTTCAGGATGATTGTGTGGTAAGAGGCACACACAGACATTTAGTACCAGAGACCTTGCGTGTGAAGTTCATTGTATTGGCTCACGATACACATCAAGACATTGTTAGAACCAAAGCAAAGACTCTGTATTGGTGGCCAGGTATGGATACCCAGGTTGAGACAGCCATCAAATCGTGCATTACGTATCAAACTCATGACAAGTCAGAAACTCACTATAGACATTGTGGGGCCTTTGAGAAAGCTCCAGCATAATGTAGTTTTGCTATAACTTTAGTGGACTACTTTAGTAAGTAGCCAGCGATTGCTTTCATGCCTCAGGTAACCTCTTCAGCGGTTATTCATTTTCTGCCGTGAAGGTAAGCCAAAATGAGCTGATCTCAGACCACGGCTCTCAATTCATGTCATGTGAGTATGAGGTGTTTCTCCAAAACCGAGGAATTATGCATCGAACTTCATCTGTGTATTATCCTCGTGCCAATAGAGAGGTTGAAGCACGCATTGCTAACTGCTTCCCTGGAAGGTAAAAGATGGAAATAATTCACAAGGGAATTCTTAAAATTATTACCGTGCAATCATTATTACACCTCATTCGACTAGCGTTCACCCACTAAATTGTTACATGCAAGAGCGATGCACACTAAACTTCACAACTCAGGATTACAGAAACTGCAGCTTCTTCAGTAACCATGTGCGCAGAACATTGTGGATCGAGTGAAACTTATGCAGAAGAGCTCCAAAACATACACTGATCACAAGCGTGGGGCGATGGAAGTGTCATTCAAACAAGGATCTTTTGTTTGAGTGAAGCGACAAGCTATCATTCCTAAGCTCCAATCTGCATTTTCCAAACCATTGAAAGTACTGCAAAAGACTGGCCCTTACACTTATAAACTGTCTCATGGGCATACTTGGAATGCATCTCACCTCGCACCTTTCTTTTATGGGAAGGAGGAGAGTGGGGTACAGGAATTGGCCAACTTTGATTATGACTGTACAATGCAACCCGTACCAGTGACAGCCGGAAAAACAGGCTAGAGTTAGACGAGCACCAGTATGGGCTCGGGACTATGTTATGAATTAAATGGTTCATTGATTCCATGTGAATAGTATTTTACATGGGGAGTGATAAGGTACAAATACATATAGCGTGAGGTGATGTTCTGTAATGCATGTTGTGCGTTTGTGGAACTCAAGGGAAAATGGTGGGGGGTATTCCAGAAAGCAAGGTTAACATAAAACCATATATACCTTGAACTCTCGGTTGATTAACCCAAACCTTGCTTACTTGAGGTATGCTGGTTCCAAAAATGTGTCCGTGAGTAAGTTCAGACAACTCAGAGTATGTTAACCGTGAACAGACCAGACATTCTCAACAGAGCGACGAATCGATGATTCACCATGGAAACAGACGCTAAGAAAGAGTGCGCCATTACACTTCCTCTTCTTCTTTTGTTTAATGGTGATTTACATAACCTACTTAGTGCACATGGCCACCTGTTTGGTGGTTGTGCAATCATTTTTTCAATCTTTTTGTTTAATAAGTAATCTTTAAAAAATTATATTGTTTGTTTGATGCTAATTAATTGAACGCAGATCCATCACAATAAAATCATGGATTAACGAAAATTAATCAAATTAACATTTAAACATTACCTTGTTATAATAGTGATTTAGAATTAATATATAATAGTGTACATTATAACTATTTAACAAATTTGGTTATATTAATATAACTAATAATTATATAACACACGTCTGAATACCTCTTAAGCAATCTAACCCCAGAACATGAGCTGCTCTAAAGTTGTCTCTGTGTTGCTTGCATCTTTCCAAAGACATAACATGTTCACATAATATATGTGTACTGGGAATTATTATGCATAAATAGGCTACACACATGCATGTATACATTTAAGAAAAAATATATGTTTATATATAAAATATTTATATATAATTGTCACAGTCGTGTTTTGTATTTTGTTTTAATGTTCCTGTTCAGTTCTAGTGTTTGCTGTTAGTTTATTGGTTCTGTTCATGCTGTTACCTTATCAGTCACCGTGGTTACTAAAGGCATGACGCATTCCATTCAGGTGTTCATCGTTTAGTTTTGCTTGTTACTTCCACTAGTTATAGTATTGCAGCTGTGAAATACTCTTACAGCAGCAAACAGACTGGAGCAACTCAAGCACAGAGAGACTCTTAAAGTAAGACAGCATTTCTGAAGAAGACACTTTTAGCTCACAACAAATGATAACCTATAAAAAGTTTTGAAAGTAACATGCGACCCAAGAGATCAGGTAAAGTATACAACACACAATAAACAGTTTCAAAGCATTACAGTGATAAACAGGAAAATAATGATTCAATGATGCAAACATAATTAAATGATGCCATAAAGGAGCTCTAATAAGACAGCAGTTCAGTGTTGATTCAGTTCAGTTCAATAACTGTGTAAAGTTCATCAATTATGGAATGAGTTTAATTCAGCAATAAAGCCACTCTGGAGAAAACAGTGATGTCACAGGGCTCTCCATGGCCAACGATTTTTATATTGTACAAACTTTTTACATCCCATAACCCTTAAAATAAACATTTTTACATTTAAAAAAAACAAACAATTGTAGCTTACCTTTCAGAAATGTATATTACTGTAACTCACCTGTATCCACAAGATAAGAGTAAAAAACTGTAAAAATCCAACTGAAATCACAACTGAAATGTGCTGGATCATTCTGAACTGTCATTGGAGAATACCAAGGTTATTTTATCGGTCTATACAAATCAAAGATTAATCTCCAAGTCTCCAACACTTTTAAATACAAACCAGCATGAATAGTCAATAACCAAATGCCTAGAATTGCTCATTCATTTCCCAAGTTATATTTTGGCAGTGTAATACTTTAGACAATTTTCTTTTTTTTATTTTGAGGTTACAGAAAATACATATTTTAGAAAAAAAAAATAATAATCACAATAGAGATGAATGAAATATGAAAGTTAATGATATTAAAAATGTCTCTAAAATACAACCACATCAAAAAGAGACAACAGAATAATCAAGATAATGAACCAGATATTATTAAAAGAGTTGTAAGGGTGGATCGCCTACAGTGGTTCTGACTGCAGGGTTGCCGAATGACTAAAGAAACGTTATCAGCAAGATAATAGAAAACTGTACATTTCTCGTCTTTACCACCCACTGCAGCTTATACCAACGACGGAAATAAGCGCAGTTACAATAGCTAAACATGTGGGAGAGCGTGGCTATAATGTGACTATATTGTATTGCAAAAGGTAACACTTCAAAGTCAATACCAAATCAAAACTAGTTAGCACATCATTTGTAATTGAAAGAATTTAATGACAAAATCTAGTTATGGTTACACTTAAAATAGTTACAAAATAAATGTATGAGATGATGAAAACTTATACCATGAATCGTACTCCAGCATGAATGATACCTGAGAGAGGGAGAGAGAGAGAGAGAGAGAGAGAGAGAGAGAGAGAGAGAGAGAGAGAGAGAGAGAGAGAGAGAGAGAGAGAGAGAGAGAGAGAGAGAGAGAGAGAGAGAGAGAAAGAAGAGAGCAAAGGAGAGAAGAGCCAAAGAGAAGGCCCCCAAGAGAGAGCCAGAGAATAAAAGCAACAGTTGCAATCTTCTTTTATCTATTCCTTGACCATGTGACCCTAATGTGAGAGGGTTCAAACTGACCAATCAGACCAAACTGACCAATCAGACCAAACTTCCCCCACGGTGTTACAGGTGTGACACACATTTGGCCTACAGGCCTTCAGCATTTCTTTGTCTTTAGAAATTCCAAATGGCCCTTCTGGAGAGAGATGGGGTTGAAAACAGTAAAGCAAATGTCTTTGTTCATTTTCAAAAATCAAATATCTTTGATTATTTTCAATTCCTTCAGAGTCTATTCATTCTTGTCTTTAATTAACATTCTTTAGCTGTATTCAGAACAATTCAGGAATCGGGAGTAGATGAGCATTATGTCTCAAATAAATGAGAACAATTTTTTTTCTCTACAGAAATGCAGTTCTCTTAAGTATTTAATACACACAATTTGTAATATTTAGTCATCTTTTGGGGTGAGACGTAATGAATGCAACTTCTTATGCAAGTTCTTATTGAAAGTTATTTTCTATTAACTTCACAGCAGCACAATCAATGAATAACATTTATGCAAACATCCCATTTCAGGTTAGTTATGAATATTTCCTAACATACAGTGCAGTCGGAGAGTATTCATATCGCTTCACTTTTTCAGCACACACCTGTCTATATAAGGTCCCACAGTTAACAATGCATGTCAGAGCACAAACCAAGCCATGAAGTCCAAGGAATTGTCTGTAGACCGCCGAGACAGGATTGTACCGAGGCACAGATCTGGGAAAGGGTACATAAAAAATTCTGCAGCACTGAAGGTCCCAATGAGCACAGTGGCCTCCAACATCTGTAAATGGAAGTTTGAAACGACCAGGACTCTTCCTAGAGCTGGCCACCTGACCAAACTGAGCGATTGGGGGAAACCAATGTCAGAGTGACCAAGAACCCGATGGTTACTCTGACAGAGCTCCAGCGTTTCTATGAAGAGAGGAGAATCTCTGCAGCACTCCACCATCAGGCCTGTATGGCAGACGGAAGCCAATCCTCAGTAAAAGGCACATGACAGCCCATCTGGAGTTGGCCAAAAGGCACCTGAAGGACTGTCAGACCATGAGAAACAAAATTCTCTGGTCTGATGAAACAAAGATTGAACTCTTTGGCCTGAATGGCAAGCACCATGTCTGGAGGAAACCAGGCACCGTTCATCACCTGGCCAATTCCATCCCTACAGTGAAGCATGTGATGGCAGCATCATGCTGTGGGGATGTTTTTCAGCGACAGGAACTGGAAGAGGGAAAGATGAATGCAGCAATGTACAGAGACATCCTTGATGAAAACCTGCTCGAGAGTGCTCTGGACCTCAGACTAAGTTCATCATCAAACAGGCCAACGACCCTAAGCACACAGCCAAGAAAACAACGAAGTGGCTACGGAACAACTCTGTTCTTGAACGTCCCAGCCAGAGCCTAGACTTGAACCCGATTGAACATCTCTAGAAAGATCTGAAAATGTCTGTGCACCGACGCTCCCCATCCAACTTGATGGAGCTTGAGAGGTCCTGCAAAGAAGAATGGGAGAAACTGCCCAAAAATAGGTGTGCCAAGCTTGTAGCATCATACTCAAAGACTTGAGGCTGTAATTGATGCCAAAGCTGCTTCAACAAATATTGAGCAAAGGCTGTGAATACTTATGTACATTTATTTATTTCGCTTTTTTTGTTTTGTTTTGTTTTTTCAAACAAACTTCTTTCACGTTGTCATTATAGGGTATTGTTTTGTAGAATTTTGAGGAAAATAATTAATTTAATCAATTTTGGAATAAGGCTGTAACAACAAAATGTGGAAAGAGTGAAGCACTGTGAATACTTTCCGGATGCACTATATGTTACAAAAAAATGTTTAGAAAACAAATTTGTGCAAGGCATTGTAACCAGCATGTTTTATCACTGGAAGACTCTCCTACATCTCAATTATTTGACAGGAGCAAAAGAAAACAAATGGTTAAGTGCAGAAACATTTAACCCTGACCCTGATTCTTAACCTGAACTGTGGCAATCATGGGAATAAACAAAGTTTTCTAGAAATATTGGTAGTAATTCTGTTGATCAAGATGTATGTGAATGACCAAGTGGTTTATTAAAGAATATTGAAAAGAGAATCAAAGGCAACTCTAAAAGTATTGTTTCAAAATTTTGCCATGCATTTAATTTCTTTTAATAATAAAATAAATTAAAAAATCCAGAAGCTGTAATGAACAGCAGGTGTAGGTAGCCATTGAGTCAAACAGCTTCTCTCTCATTGTTTAACTCTTCCCCCACATCATCATAGTCTGCATTGAAACAACGACAACAAAAAGTTCAATGTTGTGATTGCATCAGTATTTCAAACTGAGTTAATTACA
Organism: Paracanthobrama guichenoti; assembly: GCA_018749465.1. Taxonomy (NCBI): domain Eukaryota; kingdom Metazoa; phylum Chordata; class Actinopteri; order Cypriniformes; family Gobionidae; genus Paracanthobrama; species Paracanthobrama guichenoti. Next base: position 5,350,558 of record CM031946.1, read on the forward strand.
AATCCACAAATGACCATTACAATTATTTAGGTAACAATTTAGTTTAAGGTCCAATTCTCAATAATACTGCTTATTAGCATGCATATTACAAAGATAAGATATATATATATATATATATATATATATATATATATATATATATATATATATATATATATATATATTATATATAATATATTATATATATATATATATATATATATATATTATATATATATATATATATATATATATATATATATATATATATATATATATATATATATATATATATACACTACACCTAAAGGATTATTAGGAACACCATACTAATACTGTGTTTGACCCCCTTCGCCTTCAGAACTGCCTTAATTCTACGTGGCATTGATTCAACAAGGTGCTGAAAGCATTCTTTAGAAATATTGGCCCATATTGATAGGATAGCATCTTGCAGTTGATGGAGATTTGTGGGATGCACATCCAGGGCACGAAGCTCCCGTTCCACCACATCCCAAAGATGCTCTATTGGGTTGAGATCTGGTGACTGTGGGGGCCATTTTTGTACAGTGAACTCATTGTCATGTTCAAGAAACCAATTTGAAATGATTCGATCTTTGTGACATTCTGCATTATCCTGCTGGAAGTAGCCATCAGAGAATGGGTACATGGTGGTCATAAAGGGATGGATATGGTCAGAAACAATGCTCAGGTAGACCGTGGCATTTAAACGATGCCCAATTGGCACTAAGGTGCCTAAAGTGTGCCAAGAAAACATCCCCCACACCATTACACCACCACCACCAGCCTGCACAATGGTAACAAGGCATGATGGATCCATGTTCTCATTCTGTTTATACCAAATTCTGACTCTACTATCTGAATGTCTCAACAGAAATCGAGACTCATCAGACCAGGCAACATTTTTCCAGTCTTCAACTGTCCAATTTTGGTGAGCTTGTGCAAATTGTAGCCTCTTTTTCCTATTTGTAGTGGAGATGAGTGGTACCCGGTGGGGTCTTCTGCTGTTGTAGCCCATTCTCCTCTGACCTCTAGCATCAACAAGGCATTTTCGCCCACAGGACTGCCGCATACTGAATGTTTTTCTCTTTTCACACCATTCTTTGTAAACCCTAGAAATGGTTGTGCGGCCCGTCTGGCACCAACAACCATGCCACGCTCAAAATTGCTTAAATCACCTTTATTTCTCATTCTGACATTCAGTTTGAAGTTCAGGAGATTGTCTTGACCAGGACCACACCCCTAAATGCATTGAAGCAACTGCCATGTGATTGGTTGGTTGATAATTGCATTCATGAGAAATTGAACAGGTGTTCCTAATAATCCTTTAGGTGAGTGTATATGAGATAAATACAGTGGTGTGGGGCCTGTGAGCAATTCAGTTTCAACTCATGAATGGGTCAATTTGTAAATTGTGAGTCTTAAACATTAAATATATTATAATATATATTTTTTTAAAAAGTGTAGGAATCATAAGACAAAAAGCATACCTAACAAGTTTCTCAGGTTTCAGTGATACTCCACACATCATCATACTCCTCCTGATCCCCCTCTTTACACATGTAAAAAAATAAAAATAAAATAATAATCATTTAATACAGCTTGAGTCAATGATATCATTGATGTCTTTCCCCTCATGACAGTCTGAGACTGTTAGATTTACACCTGATGAAGCCACGATGATTCATTAATGGTAGAAACGCATTTTTGAAAATGTAGATTAAATATTAAGTTGTGTGACTCACCCATTACACATTGAGAACACTGTCCATTAATGATGACATCATCATAATCCTCTAGTGTGTCCACTACACACACACACACACACACACACACACACAGCCCTTAAATATAAATTTAATCTAATAAAATAACATTTTATCTTAACTTATCTTCACCTTCAATTAATAGGGTGTAAAAAGAACAAAATAATATCTAAAAACAACAGCACCTTTTTCAGTACCATAGGTCTGTCCACTGGTAATGACATCATCATAGCCCTCTGGTGTCTCATCTACAAATTTAACATAAAATCAATGCCTTCTAGCTCAAAACAAACTTGAATGCATATATTAAGATGTAGAGAATGCAGAATTACAGAGAGAGAACTACAACTACAGTACAGAAGTGAACCAGCACCTGTCTCACAATCTGGTTTTGGTCCATCAATGAAGATTTCCTCATAGTATCCTGATGAAATAAATATATTTGCAGAAATAAAATGCAGGCAGTGAGATCATTTTAATCATCTAGTAATGAAATCACTTGACCAGTTTACAAGGCTAATGTCTTATTGCCATTGCTATTCAAAACATCAGACTCTATTATATTAGCATTGTATACTGTGATGTACACATTTACAGGTCATTTATTTCCTGGAATTTGTGAATTTCACTGTATTATATTTGTTTAGTGGGTTTGTAAATCACATCTCTAACCTAAGAGAAGCGAATCAGCATCTTCATGCCCAGAATGCAGTTCTTCAGAGATGAGACTCCCTCCTGTTAAAGGAGAGGAACAGAACAAAAACAGACTGAATTCTCATTATATTTTGGGTTATAAAGCTCTGTGGATTGATATGTTATTAAAAATTATCAGGCAGAAGAATGATAGAAAACTCTTTAATTCTACAGTGAATCAGATGTGCATCACTGATGTCTCGTTAATCAATGATAAAGTGATAGAGATACATAATTAAGACTGAACGACAAAACAGATCACTTAGTAACAAAACTAACAGATGACTGAGGTTTCTGCTTGATGGCATTCCTTTTCAGCAAGATTTTCAGAATGATCTAAACTCATGAATTAGTTGCATTCCAATCAATCAAATGTGCCCTGCGAAGTGGACTTCATGGGGTTGAAAGAATTGAAAATAATCAAAGATATTTGATTTTTTGAAAATGAACAAAGACATTTGCTTTACTGTTTTCAACCCCCATCTCTCTCCAGAAGGGCCATTTGGAATTCCTAAAGACAAAGAAATGCTGAAGGCCTGTAGGCCAAATGTGTGTCACACCTGTAACACCGCGGGGAAGTTTGGTCTGATTGGTCAGTTTGAATGTCTCACATTAGGGTTTCAGTCACATGGTCAAGGAATAGATAAAAGAAGATTGTAACAGTTGCTCTGGGTCTTTTATTCTCTGTCTCTCTCTTCTTGGGGGTCTTCTCTTTGGCTCTTCTCTTTTTTGCTCTCTTCTCTTCTTTGCTCTCTTCTCTTCTTTGCTCTCTTCTCTTCTTTGTCTCTCTCTCCCCTCTCTCTCTCTGTATCCTCAAGTAACACATGCTGGGTACGATTAATGGTATTTCATCATCTCATACATTTATTTTGTAACTATTTCAAAGTGTAACCATAACTAGATTTTGTCATTACATTCTTTCAATTACAAATGATTTGGTTTTTGATTTGGTATTGACTTTGAAGTGTTACCTATTGCAATACAATATAGTCACATTATAGCAACGCTCTCCTACATGTTTAGCTATTGTAACTGCGCTTATTTCCGTCGTTGGTATAAGCTGCAGTGGGTGGTAAAGATGAGAAATGTACAGTTTTCTATCATCTTGCTGATAACGTTTCTTTAGTCATTCGGCAACCCTGTAGTTAGAACCACTGTAGGCGATCCTATTACTCAATCTTAAGTGAGATTCCATTCCAAAGGAAGCGTATATGTTCAGTTTGAATGACAATGAAAATGAAATGGGGAATAAGGGTTCATTGATACATCACTTCACAGGAAGTGGAGAGGCAAATTTGTCCACCTGTCATTGTACATCACTCCAGTACTTCAGTTTGATTGAAATAAACATCAGAGAAAGAAGGGAGGCTTTTTAATGAATTAATCAGTCCCAGGTGTGGTTTGTACATGATCGTTAATGGTTACAATGAGTACAAGAAGTTTTTAACAATCTCTGATGATGCCTCACCTGTATGAGTGAAGTGATTGTGTCTGTGATAAATCTCCTCATAAACTACCTCACTTGGAGCCCTGTGTAGTCCTGTGTACCAGTCAGAGAGAGCTGTGAAGAAACAAGTTCACGACACGTGACTGATCACACACTGAATAAGACACAATATGACAGTCTCTGGATCTCTCCTACCTCTCCTCATCACTCTGTTCTGCTGAATCAGTATAAGCAGTGGCACTAAGAGCAGGAAGAGCACAACTCCCAGTACAATCACAAGCACGGAGAGAGACGCTGGAGGAGTTTGTGGAGGAGTGACTGATGTTGAGCTTGAGCGCACTGTCTGAGAAACTGGAGGAGAAGCTGATGTTGTTGTGGCAGGAGTAGTGGACACTGACAAATCTGGCAAAACAGACACAAACACATTCATATTATTGATATGAATACACAAATGGTATTAGCACTAAAATGTAAAAATGACTAATATCAATCAGTGTGTTGCTGTGACCTGCACAGGTGAGTCCAGCGTGCTCTTTGTGGGAGCAGTCAGTGTGGTTCTTCAGGAGAGAGGACAGTCCCACAGGTGAATCTCATTCCCTCTGCACTCGACTCTGTTCAGCCACACAACACCTTCACCAGCACCAAAGGCTGAATTCCCATCAGCCCTCAGTGCTGCTCCACAACCCAGCTGCCTGCAGACCACCTGAGCATCGCTGATGTCCCACAGATCATCACAGACTGAGCCCCACACAGCGTTATGATACACCTCCAGCCTCCCAGAGCACCGGCCCTCCCCTCCACTCAGTCTGAGAGGAACATGCTCTAAATCACACAATCACAGAGATCTTATTATTTTATACCAACAAAGTACAGTACTGTCAGAAAAGCAACACCTACAATGTGGTATGTCTGTGGTGTGAGATTAAATCCTCTTGGTGCCAAGTTTACAATTATAAATATGGCTGTTATGATTTTATGTTCTTTTTTCACCAAATTAACTTACCTGAACACTGGCTCTGATGTGGAGATGTGGAACATGTCAAATAGCTTCTAGGGGACTCATGACTCTCCTGTTCTGTAATCACAAGTTAATTCAATATATTGCAAATACATTTTGTTCATACACACAATAATGTTAATGGATTACGGATGTATTTTAAGAGATACTTGCATCAGTCTTACCTGAGCAGGTGATTTTGGCCACTTCATCTCTATTGCAGTCATTTTGTCCCCAGGGTAAAGATGGACACTGCCACAGATTTGAATCATGTGGTCGACATTTCACTTTATCCAGCCAGTTAGGAGCTGATTCTACTCTTGGTTTAGAATTGGAAAAAACACCAGATCTCCCACAGTTCAGCTCCTGACAGATCAGACTCACTGTGTCTGGTACCATCTGGTTCCAACACACATTCCCCCAGGATCCATTGTAGAAAACCTCCACATTCCCTTCACAGCCCTCAGTTAACCTGATCTCTTTAAACTCTAGATGGAAAATTATGTGCATTAAAACAAGAGCAATACTGGTTTTGCTAAATCTAAAAATATCACCAAAATAACTGGTTAATACAAGGCTAATCCATATTGCAAGCACTGATAACATAAGTGTACTATTATTACATAAGTGTACTATTATAAAAATGTAGTATTTGGTTTTGAAAAATAAATAAATACATATATGGCAAGCATTTCCACTAGTGTAGTGTACCTGAGCACACGACTCCTACATCCTCCTTGTGTTGACAGTCATGTTTTCCCCAGCCTGGAGAAGAGCAATTCCACAGGGACGTCTCATTCCCCTCACACTCCACCTCATCCAGCCATATGGCTCCAGAACCAGGACCAAACCAGACTGGTACCTGCTGGTTACTGAGGGCCACTCCACACTGCAGCTGTCTGCATACCACATGGGCATCTTTAATATCCCAGGAGTCATCACACACTGTCCCCCATGAGCCACTGTGAAAAACCTCCAGCCTCCCTGCACAGTCTCCCCCAGAACCCACCAGCCTGATGGACCCACAACCTGATATTCAGAGAGAGATAAACACATTATTGATCACTAACAACTGAAGAATCTGCCCAGATGTTGCTCTTCTCACCAAGGCAGGTGATTGACAGCTGCTGTGTGGAGCTGCAGTTGAGAGTTTGTGGAGAGCTGCAGTTCCCCAGATGAGCTTCACTCCCAGAGCACTGGAAGCCCGTCACACACTCATGACTGTGTTCAGGACTGGATGAAGAGGAGCCGGAGAAGTTCAGCACAGAGCCACAGCCCAGCTGTCTGCAGACCACAGAGGATTCAGTGAGACTCCAGGAGTCCAGCAGAACTCTCCTCCAGACCTGATGGATGGAAACTTCCACCTCCCCCTCACACTGTCTCTCTCCAGACAACCGCACCAGACCATCATGAACAGCCAGAGAGGAACCTGGAGAGAAGATCTTATATTTTACTAAAATAAGAATTGTGTTAGAACATAGTGAAATAGTTATATATTAAAGAGAGTTTTTTTGGTAGCATAATTCTCTCTGTCTCTTTGAGTTTACTTCAGAGCAGATGACTCCAACATCTCGTCTATGAGAACATTCAGCTCGACTCCATGAAGAGATGGAACATTCTGAGAGTTTTGTTTCATTCCCATCACAATCAAACACATCAGCCCAGATTTCACCACTTCCCTCTCCAAACCAGTCTGATCCCACAACAGACACAGCAATCCCACAATTCAGCTGTCTACAGAGGACATTGGCAGCTCTCATATCCCAGCATGCATCACACACTGTGCCCCATTTACTGACGAACTGAAGCTCCACTCTTCCAGAACAAGAGTCTGAACCATTCATCAGTTTGGCCTCTGTGTAACCTGAATAAAGAACATAAGAGGTTAAAATAAAGTATAATCCAGCTGACAGAGAAGATATACTGTTACAAATACAAACAAAGAGACACTGAATATTTATAATTTACCAGAACAGATCAGTCCCACATTATTGTCACTTGTACAGTGTTGTTTGTGTGATGATGATATTGAGCAATATGAAATCTGAGACTCATTTCCTCTGCACTGAATCTCTTGTGTCCACATCTGAGCGTCTCCTTTGCCAAAAGCAGCTTCTCCCAGCACCTGTACAGGAGCCCCACAGTCCAGCTCTCTACACACAACCTCTGCATCCTGCTGGTCAAAGGCAGCCGCACACACTGAAACCCACGACTGATCATCAAGTATCTCTAACCTCCCAGAGCACAGGTGAGATCCATTAACAAGTCTGGAAGCTTTATGACCTGTTCATATTACAGGAATGACAGTGCACAGTAGACAAAAACAAAGGATTGATAGTTAAATACAATAACCATACAAACATTTACAGTTTTCCACACTAAATATTCTTTGTCACAACAAAGTAACCAGTTATCAGCAATCAGTTAAATTACTCACCCGAACAGATGACACCGGCATCCTGATTGTGAGTACAGCCATGAATACCCCATCCTCCTGCCCCACAGTCCTTCAGTGTTGACTCTGATCCAGTACATAATGTACCACCCAACCAGATTGGTCCTGATCCTGGTCCAAAATGCGCACCACCCAGAGCATCTACAGGTTCTCCACAGTCCAGCTCTCTACACACCACTGCAGCATCAGCCAAATCCCAAAAACCACCACACACTGTTCCCCACTGACCTCTATGAAGAACCTCCACTCTACCAGCACAGCGGCTGGGACCACCAACCAGCCTCACATTCTTTTTATCTAATTGACAGAAAAATACAGATAGAGACTATGGGTGCAGCTCCATAAGCACACTAGTTTGAGTATCAGTATATTATGTACACAAATTCGGACACTGGAAAAGCACACTGGCTCACTACACATTCAGACACTGATTACTCCATTTCTGGTGACATGATGTGCTTGTGTCATTATCACTGGTATTTATCAACAACACACAGGACCAATATCTTTCTGACAATTTTTATGCTTTAAAGTATGTTCTGAAATATACTTTGATTGTTATATGTCTCTGCAACATTCTAGCCAAATTTTAATTATAAATATTAACTAGACTATTCACTACCATATCTACTGATGTTTATGCTAACATATCATTAACCCCTTAAGCCCTGAGGGTATTTTTAGAAATTTTTTGTCTGAGTGACATGCACAACTTTAAAGACTCATAACTCCAAAACTATAGCAAGGAGAGTCAAATGGTAGGTATCATTTGTTAGCAATTTTAAAATTTTTATAAATTTGATTATATTTGGACAATCTAATGCTGAGAAACTGCTGATAAAAGACAGCAGTTCAAATCTTCTATCGCATATTATATGATGATATTGTGTTGGTTTGTGCGATTTGTTTCACACTTCAGAATTTCCATTAAGGGGACATAGTGAGCATCTGGTTTTGGAGTCTATTGTGGGGTTTTTAGGGAGCTCACATTCCAGTGCAAGCAAAGGATTTTGTGATTGAGACAGCCCTTAAAATGGCTGGCTCCCTGGTCAGTGTTCTGACTACTGAACTAGGGAGCTGACTGAGTAAAAGGTATTACTGTCATATTCTTATAACTCACCAGCACAGAACAGCCCTTGGTAATTATCATGTGAACAGCTGTCTTTGTGTAAGGAAGATGGGCAGAGGTGAATCTGAGACTCATTTCCTCTGCACTGAATCTCTTGTGTCCACATCTGAGCGTCTCCTTTGCCAAAAGCAGCTTCTCCCAGCACCTGTACAGGAGCCCCACAGTCCAGCTCTCTACACACAACCTCTGCATCCTGCTGGTCAAAGGCAGCCGCACACACTGAAACCCACGACTGATCATCAAGTATCTCTAATCTCCCAGAGCAACTGGAGTTTCCAATAAGCCTGACTCCTGAAGTAACAAGAGATAACAAGTGTTTCAGTTTTGTTTGTTATCTAAATGTATAATTCTTTTCATTACTGGTCTACCACAAAGCAGCACTTATTAATGTGAAAGAAGCCAAATAATCAAATTCTCATGTCAATCCAAACTCAGTTGACTTTCTTTCATGGAACATAAAACGGGAGTTTTACAGAATATCCTGGGACTCTTTTCAATATAATGAAAGTAAAATAAGAAAAAATAAATACATTTTGTGCTCCACAAAACAAAGTCATATAGGCTTGACGACACAAAGTAAACAATGCCTAAATTTTCATTTTTTGGTGAACTATTCCTTTGAAGCTGGTGGTTTATCAGTGATATAAAAAATAGGAGATTTTACCTGAGCAGATGACTCCTGCATCTTTTGAATGATTACAGACATAAAAACTCCAATTTACTGATCCACAGTTCTTCAGTGTAGACTCTGATCCAGTACATAACTTGACATTTGTCCAGATTGGTCCTGATCCTAGTCCAAAATGAGCACCACCCAGTGCATCTACAGGTTCTCCACAGTCCAGCTCTCTACACACCACTGCAGCTTCAGTCATATCCCAGCCAGCATCACACACTGTTCCCCACTGACCTCTATGAAGAACCTCCACTCTACCAGCACAGCGACTGGAACCACCAACCAGCCTCACTCTCATATTGTCTATAAAATGAATAAAGAGAGAGTAAAAGGCATTTGGACAAAGGGAAAGAATGAGGGAAAATCATACAAAGAGAATACAATTAACTAATATTCAGTGTAAATTTGGGAACATTAATATTTGATTTCAGTTTATTAAAGAAATGCTCAAACCTGCACACACCAAGCCAACATCATTTTCATATGAACAGTTGTTTTCATGTGATGGTGATGTCGGGCAGAGGTGAATTTGAGACTCATTTCCTCTGCACTGAATCTCTTGTGTCCACATCTGAGCGTCTCCTTTGCCAAAAGCAGCTCCTCCCAGCACCTGTACAGGAGCCCCACAGTCCAGCTCTCTACACACAACCTCTGCATCCTGCTGGTCAAAGGCAGCAGTTTGCACACTGAAACCCACGACTGATCATCAAGTATCTCTAACCTCCCAGAGCAGCGAGAACCTCCAACCAGCCGGACTTCTGAATAAGACAACACAGGAAAGAACTAAATTTAAATATAATCAGTTATATAATCAATCATATAATGAGAAATCATATTTTCTTCTGAAATAAAAGATATTTACTATGAAAACATATTATACATGTCAGCAAAACGCTTTCCCGGTCCAAAAGGCCTTGAAAGTAAGCTACAAAACGCAGGCGTATAGTTATTGTTACTGTATATCTGCCCACATTTTCATGTCAGCAATGTCTATGAATGAATCCTTTCAGGGCATTACATCAGAACATTAGAAACAAGATTCTAAAGTTTGTTTTTAACAAGGTCCCTGATTATTAGTCTGAACTTAACAGTTTGTGTGGTCAAAAAGGTGGAAAATGGTCATGAAAAATTAAATTATGACTGCTTTTGGTGAAATTGTTTTGTACATTAAGACAGGATTTTTAGCTTTAGCTTACCTGAACAAATGACTTGAGCGCTCTTATCAAGACACACATTACGATCAGTTAATTGTAAGAACCCACATTTCTTAAGTGTAGACTCTGAACCAGTACACATTGCATTTTTCATCCAAGTCGGTTTTGATCCTTGTCCAAACTGAGCATCACTAAGAGCATCTACAGGTTCTCCACAGTCCAGCTCTCTACACACCACTGCAGCATCAGCCAAATCCCAGCCAACACCACACACTGTTCCCCACTGACCTCTGTGAAGAACCTCCACTCTACCAGCACAGCGACTGTGACCACCAACCAACCTCATATTTATTAGGTCTGTGAATATAAGAGAAAAGGCTAATGTAAATGTAAAATGTTATAATAAAATAAAATAAAATTAAATGTGCTTTGTTGTACTTTGAACTGTTACCAGCACACAGCAAGCCAATGTTGTGTTCATGTGAACAGTTGTTTTCATGTGATGGTGATGTTGGGCAGAGGTGAATCTGAGACTCATTTCCTCTGCACTGAATCTCTTGTGTCCACATCTGAGCGTCTCCTTTGCCAAAAGCAGCTTCTCCCAGCACCTGTACAGGAGCCCCACAGTCCAGCTCTCTACACACAACCTCTGCATCCTGCTGGTCAAAGGCAGCCGCACACACTGAAACCCACGACTGATCATCAAGTATCTCTAACCTCCCAGAGCAGCGAGACCCTCCAACCAGCCTGACTTCTGAATAAGACAACACAGATCAACAAAAGCATGGCTTATTAATGGGGCTTCAAGATAATGATTTGTATATAGAAGCCATTTTATTTTTAGTCATATAATGAATAAATAATGTAAAAACACAAAAGTAAACCACAAGAAATATAAATATGAAATGTATTTATTATTGAAGTCAACATTTTAAAATCAACTTCTTTAAAAATTAGAAGCCAATTTGGAAGCACTTTACTTTACCTGAGCAGATGACTCCAGCATCTTTACTATGATCACAGTTGCTAATACCCCATCCTCCTGACCCACAGTTCTTCAGTGTTGACTCTGATCCAGTACACATGATGTAGTTCATCCAGATTGGTCCTGATCCTTGTCCAAATTGAGCATCACCCAGAGCATCTACAGGTTCTCCACAGTCCAGCTCTCTACACACCACTGCAGCATCTTTAAGGTCCCAGTCCTCACCACACACTGTTCCCCACTGATCTCTATGAAGAACCTCCACTCTACCAGCACAGCGACTGTGACCACCAACCAGCCTCACATTCACACGGTCTAAATATTAAGCAGCAACAATGAGAGAGATGAAGTGATGAGAGTTTAACTCATAGCATTACAAAGTGGCACAACGGGCAAAATGGGACGCATACGTCTGAATGTTTAAAAATAGAATAGTTCACAACAAATTGAGTTCAAACACCTTTCTATCAGAACCAGCATTAACGTCTTGAGCAATTTGAGCTACACTAGCTCATCTGTTTGATTGGTCCACACAAGCCAGCCTTTGCTCCCCACGTGCATCAATGAGCCTTGGCTGCGCATGACCCGAAAACACCCCACAAGAGCTGCAGTTTTGGAGAAGCTCTGACTCAATCGCCTAGCCATTACAATTTGGCCCTTGTCAAACTTTGTTGTTTCAAATCCTTACACTTGCCCATTTTTCCTGCTTCTGACACATCAAGTTTTAGGACAAAATGTTCCTGCCTAATATATCCCACCCACTAACAGGTGCTGTGATGAAGAGATAATCATCATAATGTCATAATGTTATGCCTGCTTGGTGTATATTGAACATTTTTCCCTCTAAATATTTCTTCTGTAGCTGAGCTCTTGATATTGTGTAAGAGGCTAACGGCCGGCTGGATCATGACTGAGCGATTCTTTTTATTTTTTTGTAAAAATGTTCATGGGACTCGCTCAAGTTAACATGTCAGTCACTAATATTTCCAAATCAATGTTTATCAAATCAGAACTTCATATGTGTGATCAATCTCGAGAGACCGAGATGCCTGCATCACATAGAGCGATGTTTGACACGTCAATTAAATCGTTAGCAACCAGAGAAAAGGTAAGCAATGTATGATTTATTTATTTATTTATTTATTTAATTTGAGACAACATTTTCAATGTTGAAATCACATGAAAAATGAAATCACAGGACCACAAGACAAAAACAACAATAAATGGCCTCTTAGGGTTTCTCTAAATAACAAATATTAACATAATTTTGATATATTATAATGAATAAAAAGAAGACAATCATGTAAAACTTATTTATTGCAGAGAGAGAGAGAGCGAGAGAGAGAGAGAGAGAGAGAGAGAGAGAGAGAGAGAGAGAGAGAGAGAGAGAGAGAGAGAAGACAAGACGAGAAAAAATGCCTGTTAAACAAAAGAGCACATTCAAAATATTCTGACAATGCAATTACACACACACACACACACACACACACACACACACACAAAAAACTCATTACAGTTACAAAACATATTATAGTTTAATTTTAAGTGATTAAATACAATTGCCTGAACTTCATCTCTTTCATTCCTTGTGTACTTACCAGCTGTGATGAGTATTATAACTGAAGACAGTAAAATGAGCGCCAGGCATCTCTCCATCTCCCTCTGCTTGATTAACTCAACATCCAGTACAAGCTTCTCCGCACTGATGATACAGAAGTACAGGCATCCTCTCAGCCCCTTAATGAGAGAGAAAGAGGTCCGACACCCTCCAATCACACTCACTGTTACCTTATTAGACAGAACAGAAGAAATCATCAAACAACTTCAGTGACAAATCAGAGGAGGCTTTTATTACATTCTCCATATATATCAAAACTGTCAGAGCTGATGAACTCCTCCTCCCCACCCATCAAGACACCATGTGTAAACACACACTCTCACACACACACACACAGACACACACGTATTTGACTTAAAGGAGACAGGAAACTCTCCAGTTTATTTACAGCATCAAAGCCCAACACCTGCAGAGACGAGATAAAAGCACTGATAACTTACTGTAAATGTCCTAAACACGTCTATTAGTGTATGTATGTTACTTTAACATGTAATAAACTCAACTCTGTAAAATACATTCTTTTTAAAAGCATTTAGGTAAGTGTTTACCAAGAACACAGTGCAAAAGTAAGCCCTTATTACACTAATCAGAGGAGATAAAAAAATAAAGTTTCTTTCAGGTGGCCCAAAAATAAAAATAAAAATTATAATAAATTATCAGTGAAGATAAGCATGTTGTTCAACCTTTATGACCAGCAGAGAGAGCCATTCATACTTCAAGAGCAGTGACAAACTAACATTGTATATTTGAACAATTCAATAGCAAATGACCTCTGTAAATTTTAATAGGAAAGAAACTTCCCACATCGAAAACAGTGAGCAGTGAAACAAAACTAACTGTTGTTGGTTTACATGTCAGTCATACGGTCTCTTCCTGTCTACATTTCAGTGGTTCTTGGCCAGAATGTTTGACAATGTGGACCAGATCTTTTGTCATTTAGCATGTACTTGAGAGAATAAAGTACAAATACAATGCTGACATTATGGGGCAGTATGGGGCCTTGACAGAGATTAAGCCTAGTCCTAGACTAAAATGGCCTTTTATACCAGATTAACAGAAATCTGCTTTCTCTGTAATATTTTTAAATAGTACTAGATTTAAGATTAATATTAATTTAAAGATTAACTTTAAGATTAATGTTGTGTTTCAAAGAAGACACATGGATTACTTGGATTGAGTCAGTGAAGATCAACACACACACACACACACACACACACACACACACACAATGACTGCAACTCGTCTTTATCCACGATGGCTGTAAAAGATAATCAAATTCAGAGATTAATATTATTGTCATGATCCCAGCCTGTGTTCCCCTGACTTGTGTTAGGACTTTTGTGTTGTTTCCTGTCTTGTTCAATGTTTTGTTAGCCCGACAAGCCAGACCCACATCCAAATTTTGTATTGCGTGAGGCTGCCCCCTATGGAAACCCATTTCCACCACTAAATAAAAAAAAAATTAAAAAAAGAGTAATTGCAACTTTTTATCTCAGAATTCAGACTTTTTTTCTCACAAAAGTCACAATTCTGAGATATAAAATTGCAATTGCGTGATATAAAGTCAGAATTCTGAGTTAAAAATCGCAATTGCATGTAGGAGCCACCTCCTTCGTCTGCCATCTGGGTCTCCTGCACATGCACCCGCTTCAGTTTTGGCTCAAGTCTCGAGTCCCGTGGAGATCGTGGACTTCAGGCCATTTGTGCATTCTGGTCAATCACAGTTGCATCAAAGCTTTGCGCAACCTGGACATGTACAAACGGGGCATGCCTCTGGGTCTGGTGAGTTGCATCGTTGTCACTACGGACTATGGACGGTCACCTCGGGTTGGGGAGCGGTCTGCATGGGCTCACCGGCATCAGGTCTCTCTAGCCCTGGACGCTTTCCTGCCTCAGCAGAAGCAGAAGCATGTTCTGATTTGTACGGACAACATGTGTGGTTTTGTACATAAATCGCCAGGGCGGCATAAGGTCCAGAACCCTTTTCAAGCAGGCTGCACACCTCCTTTTGTGGGCAGATCGACATCTTCTCTCCATCAGGGCGAATTACATCCCCAGCCGTCTAAACAGTGGAGCGGATTTGCTTTCGAGGAATGCGATTCCTCAGGGAGAGTGGAGACTTCACCCTGGAGTGGTGAGGGAAATATGGGCCCGATTCGGGAGGACGTAAGTGGATCTATTTGTGACAAGTGAGAACGCGCATTGCCCGCTGTTCTTTTTGCTGTCCCACTCCCCGCTGTCAGGGGATGCTGACGTCGAGCTGGCCAAGAGCCAAACTTTATGCGTTCCCTCTGGTGAAGATTTTGCCTGTGGTGCTATGTAAAATCAGGGAGGAGAGAGCATCTGTGATTCTCGTCGCTCCCAACTGGCCCAACCAGCCATGGTTTCGGGATCTCAAGGAGATGCTGAAAGTCTTTCCATGGCAAATTCCTCTCAGAAGGGATCTGCTGTCGCAAGTGAACTGCATGATATGGCACCTCAGCCTGGAGCTGTGGAAGCTTCACGTGTGGATGCTTCAGGGCCGTTAGAAGGTTTAAATGATTTGCCTTCAATGTCCTTGCCACAGATTCGGTGAGTTAAAGTCACTATTTGAGTGTTTTACGCTGCACAGTTATTACCGTTTGCTGTTGATGCAGTGTACGCTCATGCTTATGATGTGCATTTACCCGTCACTTATACTGCCCTTATCACTGCACGTCCGATGGCAGACGATCAGATGATCATGGCAGACCAAGATCTGAGAACATTTCGTTAATTTCGTTCAAGCCATCTAAAACTCTCCTCTCACTTTCCTTTCTTTAACTCAAGTTTATTTTCTTTCTGTTGAGTCTCGTGTTCTAAATTAAGTTTCGCCTCAAAGTTTTTCTCAACGAACCTACAGCAGAGCACACTTCGACTTCAAAACACCCAAGTCATTTGCTCGGCCATAAAATAGACTCTTTCAAAATTCCCTATGAATTAATTCATTCATTCATTTGAGCTAAATAGACTCGTTTCCCTTATACAGAGTCACTACACAGGTATGTACTGGATGTCAAAGTTGTACAGGGCCAACTTAGCTACCCACCTCTGTTCGCACGCGTCTAGTTTTGGCTTTGTTAGAATGTAGGTCAATGGATTATTGTCTGTCCAGACTGTGAAAGTGTGTCCCTTCAGCCAATGGCTAAATTGATCACAGACAGACATTTCAATGGCAAAAACTCAAGGCAGTGTGCAGGGTAGTTAGACTGAGCTTTTGTAAGGACTCTCCTGCAGGGACTTGTGATAGTACTGCTCCTATACCATCCAAGGAGGCATCAGTAGAGAGGACAAATGGCCGGGTGAAATCGGGATGTGCCAACACTACGGAGCTCAAAAGGCCCGTCTTAAGCCGTTCAAAGGATAGAACACATTCTCTAGTCCAATCCAATGGGCTGAGTTTCTTGAAAACAGCACCACCCTTTGAGAAGCCCTTTTTCCCTTTGGCTGCAGCGGTTCGTGTGAAGAGTGGTTTGACGATGTTGGAACAGTTAGGGATGAATCGCTGGTAATACATGACCATACCCAAAAAGGACTTGATCTTCCTTTGGGAAGGTGAGACCCCATCTTCCATCATAAGGTCATTTTCAGTGACAGTGGTAATGGATGCAAATTTGTCGGGATCGGTCACAACTCCATGCTCATCCATGAAAGAATTGAAAATAATCAAAGATATTTGATTTTTGAAAATGAACAAAGACATTTGCTTTACTGTTTTCAACCCCCATCTCTCTCCAGAAGGGCCATTTGGAATTCCTAAAGACAAAGAAATGCTGAAGGCCTGTAGGCCAAATGTGTGTCACACCTGTAACACCGTGGGGGAAGTTTGGTCTGATTGGTCAGTTTGAATGTCTCACATTAGGGTTTCAGTCACATGGTCAAGGAATAGATAAAAGAAGATTGTAACTGTTGCTCTGTCTTTTATTCTCTGGCTCTCTCTTCTTGGGGGCCTTCTCTTTGGCTCTTCTCTTTGCTCTTTTCTCTTCTTTGTCTCTCTCTCCCCTCTCTCTCTCTATCCTTCAGGTAACATTCATGCTGGGTACGATTAATGGTATAAGTTTTCATCATCTCATACGTTTATTTTGTAACAATTTAAAGTGTAACCATAACTAGATTTTGTCATTAAATTCTTTCAATTACAAATGATGTGCTAACTAGTTTTGATTTGGTATTGACTTTGAAGTGTTACCTATTGCAATACAATATAGTGACATTATAGCAATGCTCTCCCACGTTTAGCTATTGTAACTGCGCTTATTTCCGTCGTTGGTATAAGCTGCAGTGGGTGGTAAAGATGAGAAATGTACAGTTTTCTATCATCTTGCTGATAATGTTTCTTTAGTCATTCGGCAACCCTGCAGTCAGAACCACTGTAGGCGATCCACCCTTACAGATGGTGCCGTATCCCTTGCAGTGAATCTTCTGAAATTCATCAGAATGAGGACATTTTTTCACAGTTGATCGTGAATGGATTAAAGCTGACCTTTTGACCAAGGAATTGGTAAGTCTGTTTTCATTGTTTATGAATTACATGAAACAGAAATTAGAAGGTTTTAAATAGCTTCAATAGTCCCATTACTGTACAATCCGAGAATATTCAGACTATCTCCTCGGGGATGGAAGGGAAAATTTCTGATAACAGTGACTTATTGGTTGCTTTATGGAGTGAAAAAGTTGAGCCTACCTTGTCCAAACTCAAGAAAGAGTATTTTGGAATTAAAAGTTCAGATGATGAAATGATTCGATGGTGGGACATAATTGGCAAACACCAAAAGAAATCAAAACATGGTAAAATAATTGAGGCTTTAAACTTCATAAGTTTTAAAAGGCTACATAATGTGACATCATTTCTATTATTCAAGATTCAAGAGGTTTATTTGTCACATACATGTCACATACATACACATACATGTCACATGTCTCATCTATTATCAAGACTAGATGAGAAATGTAAAGAAGTGCATTCTAAAAATGCAGAAGCAGAAAAGTCTGAGGCAAAGATTCAAGATCTTCAAGCACAGCTAGATAAATCACTAGCTGAGCAGTTAGCCCTGACTGAAAAGTGTAAAAATCACAAAGAGACCATTGCCGATCTCAAGGCTAAGCTAAATGCTAAAAGTTAATGTCTCCCAAAACGCTTAACAGCGATGGGACTAAAAAGCATGTTCACTTCTTAGATGAGCTGACTTGCTCTAATGAATCTGAAACGTTTAGTTCAGAAAATGCATGTGCAACTCAAGAAAGTGTGACTATTTCAGTTCTTAAGGTGATGCAGTACCGTAATAGCGCAGAGTCATGTACCAGTACGCATGGTGTACAAGCATTAGAGAGTCATGAAAATCCTCAAACTCCAGGAGAACATTGCATTCAACCCTATGGCAAAGAGAACAGGTTTTGCAGTTCCTGTCAGAAAATAGGCCATTCAGAGGAGAGATGCTGGTCACTGGGTAAAGGTCGACCTCCGCCTTATTTTCAGAAAACTAGGAAATCACTTTCTAAGGGCAAAGATCAGTGCTCATTTGCAAGTAAAACTCTTAGTGAGTTAACCGCAGTGTTCATGCAAGGCCTTCAGCTGTTAACCTCACTGGCTAGTGGACTAGCAGCCTCATAGCGGTGAGTTTAATAGTTAAACATCCAAATTGCAATGATCCTGTTTGTATTTTCAAATTTGTAATTGTAATAAACACATTGTGCGCATTGAACACACATTATAGTTGTTTGTGGTAATATATACACAGACTAGTTAAGTTTATTCTTTAAAACACATGATTGCTTTACTGTAAGTGTTGTATGAAACACTTAGGATAAAGGTTGTTGATGCTTTGCATTCTAGGCCATGTATCTTGTGAAAATTGGAATAACTTTAATACTGGAATTGTTTAGCCATATCCAGTTTCATGTGTTTCTATGTTGAATTTGTTTGTCTCCTGAGTGCTATTTTCCATATAGCTGCAGTAAAACCATGTACAGGAGCATAGAATTGCCATGTGGCTACAGTGTAATTTACAATTGCATTAACCATGAAAATGCTTTCATCACAGCAGGATTTGGTAACTCTGACCTTTGCACTTTATCATGCTCCTAACAAAAACACTGGTTTGAGCCAGACCACACTTCACTCACATTCTCATGCTGGCTTCCTGGTACAACAGGATCAAATTTGCATCACAATTGTAAACCCTCCTTACCATGTTTTTGGCATGATTTACACATAGCCACAGCTAAATGCAGCCACATAGATTTGCTCTTCACAGACAAAGTCAAATCTACATCAGCCTCACAAAATGTATTCTATTTTATTTAAGTCTTTACATCTAGACTGTATTATGACTGTGAATTTCTCCCAGTTATTGTTTTTGTTTTTCTTCAGATTTACTAAATCAGTTAGTTATTATGTGTCTCACCAAGTTAAATATCAAAATGTACGTGAATTTATGCATTTCTCATTCTTACCTAAGTGCAAACATTTATTGTATCATTGTATTGTAACAATGCATTTGATTTTGAACTTATTTGATTTCTGAGTCTTTGTATTTTGTCCATTTGACTTGCAACAATGTTTTTGGACATCTATGGAATTGAATTTCTGTATTTGGTTACACTGAATATTTTGCTGATACTCTTCATGAAAGGGGGATTAAACCAACAATGATTGTTGTTTTGTTATAAGGCAATTTATTTTTAATGTTTCCAGAAACAATGTAAGAGCTTGTGAGATCTTCTTTTATTCTCAACCTTGACCACTTTATTAAGTACATCGATTTAATGGCTTATTGCCAGAGACTATTTTAATCTGACCACATCAAACTTCTGACCAATGACAAATACCATGTATGCTTTTGTTCTGTGTTGTGCTATATGTTCTTTTAATCACAGGATCCCTGCTGCACAAGTTCACATCCTGTGTCCTCAGAAAGAGGGACAAGCGTTTGCTCTAACCTTCAGTGACTGTTCTCAAGGTGTGAAGTATTCAATGGACGTTTTGCATATCAATGATTGGTGCAACACCATTTGATGGAGCCTTCTCATGCAGGACTGAGATGAGAACAAAGACTGAAGACTGACCAGCTGCTTTTGCAACAAGTGTGGACGAGAAGTCTGAAGATGACATCTACACACAACAGAAAACATGTCTTTGTGGACTGTGCCACCTTTGGACTCAATGATTGTGGCCAATGGTGCCAAGGGGGGACTGAAAGAATTGAAAATAATCAAAGATATTTGATTTTTGAAAATGAACAAACACATTTGCTTTACTGTTTTCAACCCCCATCTCTCTCCAGAAGGGCCATTTGGGATTCCTAAAGACAAAGAACTGCTGAAGGCCTGTAGGCCAAATGTGTGTCACACCTGTAACACCGTGGGGGAAGTTTGGTCTGATTGGTCAGTTTGAATGTCTCACATTAGGGTTTCAGTCACATGGTCAAGGAATAGATAAAAGAAGATTATAACTAACGGTTGCTCTGGCTTTTTATTCTCTGGCTCTCTTTTATTCTCTGGCTCTCTCTTCTTGGGGGCCTTCTCTTTGACTCTTCTCTTCTTTGTCTCTCTCTCTCTCTCTCTCTCTCTCTGGTAACATTCATGCTGGGTACGATTAACGGTATAAGTTTTCATCATCTCATACATTTATTTTGTAACTATTTTAAGTGTAACCATAACTAGATTTTGTCATTAAATTCTTTCAATTACAAATGATGTGCTAACTAGTTTTGATTTGGTATTGACTTTGAAGTGTTACCTATTGCAATACAATATAGTCACATTATAGCAACGCTCTCCACATGTTTAGCTATTGTAACTGCGCTTATTTCCGTCGTTGGTATAAGCTGCAGTGGGTGGTAAAGACGAGAAATGTACAGTTTTCTATCATCTTGCTGATAACGTTTCTTTAGTCATTTGGCAACCCTGCAGTCAGAACCACTGTAGGCGATCCACCCTTACACTATGTTAGCCTTAAGGTTAGGAATAAGCTAGTGTGTTCCAAAACAAATGACAAAATTTGCATTTAGGAGATATAAGTATTCAAAACTTACAGACTCTCACTTCCGTTAAAATGGATCACAGATTTTTATGACATCATCGAGGACTTCAGTCTCTCATCAAATCTTCTGTCCAATCAAATGCTCTGTAGAATCTGAAGCATCCCATCCCCTATCCTTTAATAGACGCTGAAGCTGCAGCTGAAATCGGTCAGTTATTCACACATTTACTTTTTTCTACATGGTGAATGGCACATAGCACACTATATATGCGATAGGAAATGATTCAGACAGTGTAAATATGATTTCAGTTGAGGAGAATGTCCTGGTTTCATGTTAGTTTCACTTGCACCGCTGCAGCACAATCTGTGTATCAGTCATTTTTTTATTTAATAGGGAGTACGCAAGAGCTATGGCATCTACTATCCATCTAGATAGTCTAGGCTTTGTGACCGGAAGACCTTTCCTGCGGCCACCAAAGCAGACAAAGAGCTGCTCCGCCTGACGAAAAGAGGCGAAAGGGATCAATGTATGTCCTCAGGGCTCTGACAGGACAGAGAAGGTTCAACTCCTGTTCCTCCTGAGAAGGAGGAAGGGCGGACCTTAGAGTCATTAGGCCCAAACTCAAGACTCAAACATTAGGCCTGCAAATCTCCCACATGCTTAACCGATGCCAGCGCTAGCAGCAAGGCGTTTTTAGCGACAGGGGTCGAAGGTCAGCAGTCTGGATTGGTTCAAATAGGGGACTTTTAAGACTTTTAAAACTTTTTAACACATAATAAATGCCGATATTAACATCAACTAAGACTTTTCATTGTTAGGTCATTTTAAATAATGTAGTTGACTGACTAATGTTAACAAATGGAACCTTATTGTAAAGTGTTATTTTACTAATATTTTAAAAGGAATTGCTATAAAACAGCTCAAACATGCATCTTCACCAGAGACATCTTAAGCCTTAAGTCTGTGAAACTGTTTCACAATCTGCGGCTCACAACGATTGCGTAATCACGCCGGAAAGGTCATGCCGTACGCGGAAGTACCACTCCCAAGCGAACGTGCAAGGACCTCAGACCGTAAAAAATTATGGACGATGCGACTTCATTCCCTTCCGCTGAAGAAAGTGAAGCCTCCGGAGGTCTGAATATGGCGCTGACATCTTGTGCAGATTGGGGACAGGAATCTGTGCGGTAGAGAGCAGGAAGTAGAGGCACGATATCAAAATCCCGCCCACACTCTCGCAGATGCAGAACAATTCATTATGTCGGTGTGAAATAAACAGTTATGGAAAATCCTGAAAATCCTGAAAAAAGTCAGTGCCTCAGTGACACTCAGAGAAGCCTTCAATCTCAGCCGTCAATCTCAACCGTCAATCATGACGTCACAACCCCTGTTTTTATAGCATCAAATAACTAACTAAAACTAAACTCATTTAAAAAACGAACACTTGAAATAAAATCACCATGATAAAAACTGCCTAAAATGACAGAAACCATCTTTGGGGAAAAATTTGGTGAAGTGTAATTTGATTGTTTAGTTTGTCTTGCATCCATTAGAAAACACGGAGGGGCGGGGGTTATGACCTATACTGGGACCGGCTACCGGGGGGAGATCGAGGTGCGGAGGCTTCAGTTTTTTACACGAGAGTGGCAGGCTTGATGTGGACTAATTCAAAACACTCCATCTTCAACTTCAGAATCGTCCGACATCGTTGTTTTACCTTTTTTTTTTTTTTTTTTGCTAAAGGACGTATGTATTAGTCTTCTCATGTGCGCTTTGTAAACACGGGGGCGGTACTTCTGCGTACGTCTAGCGTGACCTTTTGCGCAATCCTTGGCATGTCGCAGAGCAGCGCAAGATGAGCAATTTAGGTCAAAAAGTATATTCATTATTTGTATTTTTTTAAATGACCGATGGTTTTGCTAGATAAGACCCTATTCCTCATCTGGGATCGTGCAGAGCCTCTGAAGCCATTCGAAGCGCTTTAAAACTGCATTGATTTGGACCTTCAGAATTTTGGTTGCCATGGAAGTCTATGATGGGGAGAAAAATCCTGGAATGTTTTCCTCAAAGAACTTTTTTTTGACTGAAAAAAGAAAGACATGAACATCTTGGATGAGATGGGGGTGAGTAAATTATCAGAAAATGTTAATTTTGAAGTGAACTAATCCTTTAAGGAAGGGTGGCAGAGCTGACATTTGGGGAATTCTGTAGCCAGAAAACCCCACGCGGTGCGGTAAGTGTCTTAAAGATGCTCACACACTGTGTGTCCTGTGTCAGATAGGACTCTTTTCATATTAATATGTGTTTATTTTATGCTGATCAGTTGTGTAGCATGGATTCTTGTTTAATTCTTTTTATTTAAGTTCTGTATGGCCAAAATAAATGTTAATCTTGATTTATTCTGTATTATTCTGAAATCATTATTTTAGTAGTGACCAATGAGGCGGTATTTCCGCAAATCTCTGTCAGGATAGATCATACCGAGGACCCAATGAATGGAGCAGGTGGCACATCATTAGAGGCAATCCGATTTCTGACTGTCACTGTTATTAACAAGCTTTCGTGATTGTTACTAAAATTAGGCTACACTTGTTATGAGCAAGCAGGTGCGGCCTGACGAGGTAAAATAGTCACTCTGCCTCCCCTGCAATATCAGAACTGGCTAATTTGTGTCCGTGAGCTAAAATAAATCGTGAATGTGTAGTCTCTGTGCGATACCGGGTCCCGTGGTGAAACGAATAATTGAAAATAAGATGCTAGAAAAAAATCAAGGATCCAAATTAAATCACAACTAATCTTATGATCAGCTGTTAAGGTACAAATTTAACAAATTTAACAAAATCACGTTACAACTGGAGTCAGATTAAATTATTCATGGAGTCAGATTTAAAATTAGAGCCCCACATTTTAATAAATTAAAGCGATATTTTTTGCAGTTCTTTTGTGTTTTGTATACAAAAAACATGATTTTTCAGCCATCCCAATTTCCCCCCATAGTCAGTCTGATTTGAACTCTTTAATAGGAAACATGGACATCAATTCAAAACAACAATTAAATTGGAAACAAATCTAAAACAAACATGAAACAAACTCTATTTTTTTCACTATTTTTTTGTTCTCTCAAATTTCTAAGGCTACATGATAGAAATTTATCAATGTATTGAAATAAATAAAAAAATAAAATAAAAAATAAAAATTGAAAAAAGACATTGTAGCTGAATTAGAAGATTTTAATAAAAAGTGCAACATAAAACATTGCTGGACTGCAGCTCAAACATACAGTATATAGGATCTTAAACACCTAAACTCTGCAGATAAAAACTTTGATTTGAGGCGGTGGGTGTGCTTTGAGTTATGCAGTTCCTCCCTGTTTTCCTGGATTTTCCTCCACATCGTCATAGTCTGTTAATAGAAAACAAGAGCAAATTCATGGATCAACATGCTTTAAAATTATTATAACAAGCACAGTGTTTTCAGTCCATTTAAATTAGCTATTGAGACTACAGACATTATTGAACAAGATGTTGTGTTGATAAATGATAATATAAAACAGTCAAAAAAGTCAAAAAGTGTCAATGACTTACCAAACATGTCACTCATATATTCCTGATGTTCTTCACATCATCATATTCCTCCTGAACACCCTCTGATATAAATGTGTCTTATTAATTACATGAAAAAGTCTTCATACTTTATATGCCACTATAATTTGTTGAAAAATAAGGGGAAACCCTGTGTAAAGTGTATCATTTGAAACCCACACCTGTTTTATCATTGGAGAACTGCCGTGACGATGACGACATCATCATAGTTTTCTGCTAAGTCATCTACAACAAAATAATGAAAATGAAATGCATCCATTAATGGACATCATTTTGGATTTTGAAACTCTATGTATAATTAAAATGCATATAAATATATATATTATGTTAAAGCCTGTCGAAATAATTAAAAGAAATAAACCTGTAACATGATGTCTCTGTTCAGCATTGATTACATCATCATAATTCTCTGTTGTGACTTGTTGTTCTACTAAATTATTTAACATGAAAGAGAGAATAAACATAAACTAATTAAAAGGCCAAATGAGTAATTATTTTAAGTGAAATCCTGTGATCAGTTCAATTCACTGACCTGATGATGGGTCTTCAGTGGTGGTGACATTATTATAGCAGTCATGTGTGACTCCTACTGCAGATTTTGTTTTGAAAAAGAAAATACATATGTATTATTATTATTAATAATTAAATAATTAAATTAATATAAATATAATAAAACCTTATCTGAAGTATGTGCTGCATGATTTATTTAATTTAAACTCTGCTAAGATTAATGTTTTAATTAACATACATACTCTTCTGTATATGGCAGGTAACATTATTCTATTTCAGTCCTCTAACCTGAAAGAAGCTTATCAGCATCTTCATATCCAGAATGATGTTCAGTAGAAAGGACACTTCCTGAAGTAGAACCATCAGACACATGCTCAAAATCACAAATGAGCCAAAATCCCCATATGCTTTATATCATATAACACTAACCATATATCATTACAAGTGGCACACAAAGTCCCACAAATGAATCAATGTGATTTACTTCACTCACCCCTCTGAGTGAAGTGATTGTCTCTGTGATGAATCTCCTCATAAGCGGCCTCAGTCGTAGTCCTGTGTCTCCTCTTAGAGAGAGCTGTGAGTGTAGACAGACAAACCTGCTGTCAGTTCACAACACATGACTGATCACACACTGAATAAGACACAATATGACAGTCTCTGGATCTCTCCTACCTCTCCTCATCACTCTGTTCTGCTGAATCAGTATAAGCAGTGTCACTAAGAGCAGGAAGAGCACAACTCCCAGTACAATCACAAGCACGGAGAGAGACGCTGGAGGAGTTTGTGGAGGAGTGACTGATGTTGAGCTTGAGCGCACTGTCTGAGAAACTGGAGGAGAAGCTGATGTTGTTGTGGCAGGAGTAGTGGACACTGACAAATCTGGAAAATCTGTTAAAACAGACACAGACACATTAAACTTATGCAAATACACAAAGATTATTAGCACTAAAATGGTGTAAAAATGACTAATATCGGTCAGTGTGTTGCTGTGACCTGCACAGGTGAGTCCAGCGTGCTCTTTGTGGGAGCAGTCAGTGTGGTTCTTCAGGGAGAGAGGACAGTCCCACAGGTGAATCTCATTCCCTCTGCACTCGACTCTGTTCAGCCACACAACACCTTCACCAGCACCAAAGGCTGAATTCCCATCAGCCCTCAGTGCTGCTCCACAACCCAGCTGCCTGCAGACCACCCGAGCATCGCTGATGTCCCACTGATCATCACAGACTGAGCCCCACACAGCGTTATGATACACCTCCAGCCTCCCAGAGCACCGGCCGTCCCCTCCACTCAGTCTGAGAGGAACATGCTCTAAAATAGACACATATAGACAACACATTATTAACACATCAGGCCAACAGAGTTCTGTCAGAACAGCGATATTCAGAAGTGTGCTCACGAGCACCCCTTTGGGATTGCGCCTTCGATGTGCACTTTTGCTGAGCCCGCACTGTTGCAAACTTCTTCCCGACAATCAAAGCGGCATTAAGTTATGAAAGTGCAGACTTGTATGAAGACTGCGAGTGTTTAGGGTGCCATTTGGGACAGGGCCTTGGTTCCCCAGAACAAAATCACATACATACATCACATATGGCTGTTATGATTTTTATGTTCTTCTACACCAAATTAACTTACCTGAACATTGTCTGTGATGTGGAGATGTGGAGCATGACAAATAGCTTCTAGGGGACTCATGACTCTCCTGTTCTGTAATCATAAGTTAATTCAATATTATTTATACATTTTGTTTATATACTCAATAATGTTAACAGATTACTGCTGTATTTTTTGAGATGGAAACTGCAACAGTCTTACCTGAGCAGGTGATTTTGGCCACTTCCTCCTTATTACATTCATTCTGTCCCCAGGGTGAAGATGGACACTGACATAGATTTGAATCATGTGATCGACATTTCACTTTATCCAGCCAGTTAGGAGCTGATTCCAGTCTTGGTATAGAATCGAAAAAAGCACCAGATTTTCCACAGTTCAGCTCCTGGCAGATCAGACTTGCTGTGTCTTTGTCCATCTGGTTCCAGCACACATTACCCCAGGATCCATTGTAGAAAACCTCCACGTTCCCTTCACAGCCTTCAGTTAACCTGATCTCTTTAAACTCTAGATGGAATCATGAACACAACCTCAGCTTTCAATCCAACCCCATTAATTTCAACCACTAACATATAACATATAACATATATACAGGGTTGAACAATGAAACTGAAACACTGGCCAATATAGTTTTGGAGGTTACACGCTCATATATGTGCGGTCTGAAATAGCAGAGCAATAGAACAGCTGTATATAAAATATTGCAATCCACACAAAATAATGGGAGACATATCAGACTTCAAAAGAGGACAAACTGTTAGCTCATTTGTGATTAGAATAACAAATCTTTGTGGTGTATAGAGAGCTATGGTATCCAGGGTAATGTTGGCATACCACTACGTAGGACAAACCACATCCAACAGGAGTAACTGTCAATGCAAGAGGAAGCTATCTGAAAGCGATGCCCAGGTACTATCCCGGAAATGTCTAAAAAAAAAAAAAAAAAAAAAAAAAAACATAAAGCCACCGCTGCCCAACTCACTGCAGAATTCAGTGCGCACCTAAATGACACCTCAACACCTCACTTATGCCAAAGCCAAATGTCGGTTTCATTGGTTCCAACAGTGCAAATATTGGGCTGTGGACAATGTGAAACATGTATTGTTCTCTGTTGAGTCCACCTTCACTGTCTGTCCCACATCCATGGGAGTTACGATGCTTAAAAGAGGCTTAAAATCTGGATTGCTGCATCTCAAGATTGAAGCAAGGGAGTGGATCAGTGATGGTTTGGGCTCCAATATCATGTCATTCCTTATTGTGCTTGATGGGCGTGTCATTGCCAAGGACTACCAAACCATTCTGGAGGACCATGTGCACCTATTGGTTCAAACAGTGTACCCTAAATGGGGGGCCATGTATCAACATGATAATGCACCAATACATACAGCAAGATTTGTGACAGAATGGTTCATGGAAGAGCATGAAAGTGAAGTTAAACATCTCCCATGGCTTGCACAGTCACCAGATATCACCAGTATCACATAGTGACCGGCCACTGTTCTGGAAGAGAGGCTCAGAATCCCTCTAGCCACTGTGAAGGACTTGTATCTGTCATTCCCAAGACAAATTGATGCTGTATTGGCTGCAAAAGGAGGCCCTACATCATACAAATAAAATATTGTGGTCTAAAACCTGGTGTTTCAGTTTCACTGTCCAACCCCTGTATGTGTAACTGTCAGATTTTCCCAAAAGATATTTTAAATGACTGAATAATAAACATTTACCTGAGCACACGACTCCTACATCCTCCTTGTGTTGACAGTCATGTTTTCCCCAGCCTGGAGAAGAGCAGTTCCACAGGGACGTCTCATTCCCCTCACACTCCACCTCATCCAGCCATATGGGTCCAGAACCAGGACCAAACCAGGCTGGTACCTGCTGGTTACTAAGGGCCACTCCACACTGCAGCTGTCTGCACACCACATGGGCATCTTTAATATCCCAGGAGTCATCACACACTGTCCCCCATGAGCCGCTGTGAAAAACCTCCAGCCTCCCTGCACAGTCTCCCCCAGAACCCACCAGCCTGATGGACCCGTGACCTGATATTCAGAGAGAAAAATACATTATTGATCACTAACAACTGAAGAATCTGCCCAGATGTTGCTCTTCTCACCAAGGCAGGTGACTGACAGCTGTTGTGTGGAGCTGCAGTTGAGAGTTTGTGGAGAGCTGCAGTTCCCCAGATGAGCTTCACTCCCAGAGCACTGGAAACCCGTCACACACTCATGACTGTGTTCAGGACTGGATGACGAGGAGCCAGAGAAGTTCAGCACAGAGCCACAGCCCAGCTGTCTGCAGACCACAGAGGATTCAGTGAGACTCCAGGAGTCCAGCAGAACTCTCCTCCAGACCTGATGGATGGAAACTTCCACCTCCCCCTCACACTGTCTCTCTCCAGACAACCGCACCAGACCGTCATGAACAGCCAGAGAGGAACCTGGAGAGAAGATCTTATATTTTACTAAAATAAGAATTGTGTTAGAACATAGTGAAATAGAGCTATATATTAAAGAGAGCTTTTCGGTAGCATAATTCTCTCTGTCTCTGTGAGTTTACCAGAGCAGATGACTCCAACATCTCGTCTATGAGAACATTCAGCTCGACTCCATGAAGAGATGAAACACTCTGAGAGTTTTGTTTCATTCCCGTCACAATCAAACACATCAGCCCAGATTTCACCACTTCCCTCTCCAAACCAGTCTGATCCCACAACAGACACAGCAATCCCACAATTCAGCTGTCTACAGAGGACACTGGCAGCTCTCATATCCCAGCATGCATCACACACTGTGCCCCATTTACTGAAGTACTGACGCTCAACTCGACCAGAACAGATGTCAGGACCATTGACCAGTCTGAGATCAGTGTAACCTGGACAAAGAACAGAGAGTTTACTTAAACAGTATGAAACATGAAATAGAAAGGTTTTTTTTTATTATTATATTTTTTTTTAAATTGTTTATGAGTATATCAATAAGTAACTACTGCTCCATTACCAGAACACAACAGTCCAATGTCATTCTCATGGGTACAGTTGTGTTTGAGAGAAAATGATGTTGGACAGAAAGATATATAAGACTCATTTCCTCTGCACTGAATCTCTTGTGTCCACATCTGAGCGTCTCCTTTGCCAAAAGCAGCTTCTCCCAGCACCTGTACAGGAGCCCCACAGTCCAGCTCTCTACACACAACCTCTGCATCCTGCTGGTCAAAGGCAGCAGCACACACTGAATTCCAGGTGTTTCCACGAACCATTTCTAATCTCCCAGAGCACAGATGAGGCCCGTTGGTAAGTCTGGAATGTTTATGATCTGTTTTTATTACATTCAAAATGGAACAAAGCAGAAAAAACAGTTACTCAAGAGTGGCAAGCTTTAGGGTATATTTTATTCAGCAGTTACAGTCCCTAAATAACAATAATTATATGAAAATTACAACATCACATCAGATTTGTTCCCCATCAGTTTTGCAAGAGAGTGTGTAATTTATGACGTTTATCATAATATAAAATATTCGGTAACACTTTACATTAAGGTTCCCTTTGTAAAGGGTTTATAAAGGTGTTTGTTAATGACTAATAACTCATTTACAAATGCATTATAAATCATTGATAAGCAGTTATAACTGTATTAATAAACAGGGTGACTTTAACGCGATGCCTGCCAAATAGTGAGCCCTTTTTAACTCACATGTTATAAATGCTTAATAAATGTATTTATTAACAGTTATTTAAATGAAAACCAGATTCTTGATTTATTTAATGATGC
Source organism: Paracanthobrama guichenoti (assembly GCA_018749465.1). NCBI lineage: Eukaryota > Metazoa > Chordata > Actinopteri > Cypriniformes > Gobionidae > Paracanthobrama > Paracanthobrama guichenoti. The sequence continues at coordinate 5,380,968 of CM031946.1, forward strand.
AGCAAAATAGACTTTCATAGTGAGACTGAAGGGTGTTATATGTGGATTTCTCATTAATATCTCTTGACTGCCATTTTTAAAAAAATGTTCCTTACCAGAAGTTATAGTCTTACCATTTATTAATGAGTTATAAACATTAATAACCTGTGAAAGTGAACCTTAATGTAAAGTGAACATATAAGGTTAACATATAAAGTTCACTTAGGTTTTTAATATTTTGTAAATCATTAATATATGGTTCATGTGTTCACTTTACATTAAGGTGCACTTTCACAGGTTATTAATGTTTGTAACTCATTAATAAATGGCTCACAGGTTTCCACTTAAGGTTCACAAGTAACTAATATTCATTACTAATATTTCATCAAGTTATTGAGATATATAGTTTTTTTTTTTTTTTTTAAATAAAGTTTGATAGTTTAAATAAAGTTGAAATTTGTTTAATGAAAAGTTTAATAAAGTTTCATCTTCATAAAAAGAAATCAGATTTATACACTGCTGTGGATAGGCATCATGAACCTTTATCATGGTAAGACTGTAACTTCTGGTAAGGAACATTTAAAGAAAAATGTCAGTCGAGATATTAATTCTGTAATATTAGATAATATTAAAAGTGGCAGCCGTGAGATATTAATGAGAAAACCACATATAAACACCCTTCAGTCTCACTATGAAAGTCTATTTTGCTGCATCATTAAAAAAATCAGAATCTGGTTTTCATTTAAATAACTGTTAATAAATACATTTATTAAGCATTTATAACATGCGAGTTAAAAAGGGCTCACTATTTGGCAGTCATCGCGTTAAAGTCACCCTGTTTATTAATACAGTTATAACTGCTTATCAATGATTTATAATGCATTTGTAAATGAGTTATTAGTCATTAACAAACACCTTTATAAACCCTTTACAAAGGGAACCTTAATGTAAAGTGTTACCAAGTATTCTTTGTCATTCACCTGAGCAGATGACTCCAGCATCTTCAGTATGATCACAGTTGCTTTTACCCCATCCTGATGACCCACAGTTCTTCAGTGTTGCCTTTGATCCAGTACATAATACAACATCCATCCAGATTGGTCCTGATCCTGGTCCAAACTGAGCATCACCCAGAGCATCTACAGGTTCTCCACAGTCCAGCTCTCTACACACCACTGCAGCATCAGTCATATCCCAGAAATAATCACACACTGTTCCCCACTGACCTCTATGAAGAACCTCCACTCTACCAGCACAAGGACTGTTATCTCCAACCAACCTGACATTCATTACATCTAAGAGAGGGTAATAGAAAGGGAGAGAGAACAGCATTTATCATACTTATAGTAATATAATAGACCAGTGTGTTGTTTTGTGATGGGTTCATATACAGTATATGTGTATCTTTTCTCTCTTTTAAGCCCAGGACACACCAAGCCGACAATCTGGTTCTATATCTAGTTCTCCCATTCGGCTCGTTTCTCAGCCCGACAGTATTTGTAAAAGTACAGAAGCAGCTCTGACTCCACTGAAGGAAAAGGTTATTTGTCTCGCTACTTACATAGACAACTGGCTGGTGACAGCTTAGTCAGAGCAAGAAGCGAGAGAACACACACAGATATGCTTCTGGAACACATACAGAAGCTGGGCTTAAAATTAAACAGAAATTGAGAGAGTTGAGAGTTGTTGAGAGAGTTTCAACGCTGGGTAACTTCCCTGAGGCTGAACCCATTAAAGCACTCCCAGAGGAGAGTGAGAGTGACGTCAGAGGCAGTCTTGGCACTGTGCCAATGGAGACTTTCTGGTTCAAGGGGTACGTATAGGGGTGTGGTTAGAGCCAAAAAAGTCATAACAACTGAAAGAATTGAAAATAATCAAAGATATTTGATATTTGAAAATGAACAAAGACATTTGCTTTACTGTTTTCAACCCCCATCTCTCTCCAGGAGGGCCATTTGGAATTCCTAAAGACAAAGAAATTCTGAAGGCCTGTAGGCCAAATGTGTGTCACACCTGTAACACCGTGGGGGAGGTTTGGTCTGATTGGTCAGTTTGAATGGCTCACGTTAGGGTTTCAGTCACATGGTCAAGGAATAGATAAAAGAAGATTGTAACAGTTGCTCTGGCTCTTTTTATTCTCTGGCTCTTTTTATTCTCGGGCCCTCTCTTCTTGGGGGCCTTCTCTTTGGCTCTTCTCTTCTTTGTCTCTCTCTCCCCCTCTCTCTTTCTTTCTATCCCTCAGGTAACATTCATGCTGGGTACGATTAATGGTATAAGTTTTCATCATCTCATACATTTATTTTGAAACTATTTTAAGTGTAACCATAACTAGATTTTGTCATTAAATTCTTTCAATTACAAATGATGTGCTAACTAGTTTTGATTTGGTATTGACTTTGAAGTGTTACCTTTTGCAATACAATATAGTCACATTATAGCCACGCTCTCCCACATGTTTAGCTATTGTAAACGTTTCTTTAGTCATTCGGCAACCCTGCAGTCAGAACCACTGTAGGCGTTCCACCCTTACACAACGGATGCATCGTTGTCCAGTTGGGCAGGATAGTGAATGGAAGATGGGGTCATCACCTGACCAATCTTCACATAAACTATCTGGAAATGCTAGCCGTGTGTAAGGACCGGTTTTACTGCTAAGACAAAAGCTGAGATCCAACACCCTGCATTAAAACAATAAAACTCAATCTGAAGAGAAGATCTCACAGAGAAACTGTAGGACACCGCCTGACCAAAACCCTCTCCCCTCTCTACCTCCCTTTCCCCTTCCCCTGATTCAAGTCCCAGAATGCAGATATACTACATATGATTTATCTTGTGAATCTATTGTTTTATCCCTTTCATGTCTGGTGTCTTTTTAAAGGTCATAGTGCGATTGGTAAAATGGTCTCAACATCACTGAAGTCACTGATAGGGTTAGAAAGATTGAAACATATGAGACTTGTGTTCTCTTTTTGAGTGGTCTCTCCAAAGATATCTGATCTTCTCCCCCAAACTAGGTGTTTGTGTTGCAAATATTTACAACCCTTTGTTCTGGTCTGGGTATTTAAGGAAGGGTAGCAGGGCTGCCATTTGGGAACATTCTGTAGACAGAAGCCCCCATGCAGTGTTGTGTCAGTGTCATAAGAGACACTCACACACACTGTATGTATTGTGCCAGATATGACTCTTTGAAACTATTTTCATATTACTTAATTGTATTTTATGCTGAAAGTTGTGTACCATGGATTCATGTTTAATTATGTTCTTTAAGTTCTGTCTGGCCAAAATAAATGTTAATCTTGATTTATTCTGTATTTTTCATAAATCATTACTCAAGTAGTGTCGCATGAGGAGTTTTGTAGGAGTTTCCGTAAATCTTTCTGTCAGGGCAGATTCATACCGAGGACCCCATGACCGGAGCATGGCGCTAAGCATGAGGGACAATCTGATTTCTGGGTGTCACTGTTATTATCAAGTTACAGCTCTCGTGACTATTGCTAAAATTACACTTTCTGTTATGAGTAAGCATTTGCGACTCACTTAAAGGTAAAATAGTTCACTCTGTAATCCTCTGTAATCTCAGAACTGACTAATTTGCGTCCGTGAGGTAATGTAATTATAATCGCGAGCATTATCCTCTGAGTGACTCCGGGTCCCATGGAGGAACGAGTATTTGAAATTAAGAGATACTAAGAGAAATCAAAGATCTAAATTAAATCACAACTAAACTTATGATCAGCTGTTAAGTTACAAATGTAACAAATGTAACAAAGTTACAAAGAATTGAGTCAGATCAAATTATTCATGGAGTCAGATTTAAAATTCGATGGTCATAAATTAAGTGAATCCAACAGAAGTGCTGAGAAGGCGAACACGCAGAAGTCCTTCGACCAGGCCGTTAGATTCCGTCCTTGGGCTAACAGATGGACCTTACACTTTTGATACAGTAATGTTGTGTTGTGGTACAGATAAAGCACTTCAGAAAACTCTATCAGAGTATTTTAGTACAGTATTCTATCCACATGTGAAAGAACCATTAACGGAATTGGTTCTAATATTTTCTGAATGAGAACCTATTCTCAGTTCAACACTGTGCATGTGCACTGTTAATGAGCATAATGCAAGTATACTGGATATCATCAGTCACATAGATAGGTTATTGAAATGTTATTGTCTTTATTACTGTTTACCTGAGCACACGACTCCTACATCCTCCTTGTGTTGACAGTCATGTTTTCCCCAGCCAGGAGAAGAGCAGTTCCACAGGGACGTCTCATTCCCCTCACACTCCACCTCATCCAGCCATATGGGTCCAGAACCAGGACCAAACCAGGCTGGTACCTGCTGGTTACTGAGGGCCACTCCACACTGCAGCTGTCTGCACACCACATGGGCATCTTTAATATCCCAGGAGTCATCACACACTGTCCCCCATGAGCCGCTGTGAAAAACCTCCAGCCTCCCTGCACAGTCTCCCCCAGAACCCACCAGCCTGATGGACCCGCGACCTGATATTCAGAGAGAGAGAAACACATTATTGATCACTAACAACTGAAGAATCTGCCCAGATGTTGCTCTTCTCACCAAGGCAGGTGATTGACAGCTGTTGTGTGGAGCTGCAGTTGAGAGTTTGTGGAGAGCTGCAGTTCCCCAGATGAGCTTCACTCCCAGAGCACTGGAAGCCCGTCACACACTCATGACTGTGTTCAGGACTGGATGAAGAGGAGCCGGAGAAGTTCAGCACAGAGCCACAGCCCAGCTGTCTGCAGACCACAGAGGATTCAGTGAGACTCCAGGAATCCAGCAGAACTCTCCTCCAGACCTGATGGATGGAGACTTCCACCTCCCCCTCACACTGTCTCTCTCCAGACAACCGCACCAGACCATCATGAACAGCCAGAGAGGAATCTGGAGAGAAGATCTTATGTATTACTAAAATAGTAATCGTGTTAGAACATAGTGTAATAGTGTTTATATATTATACAGAGTTTTTTTTGCAGAACAGTGCTCTCTCAGTGTCAAATAAGTTTACCAGAGCAGATGACTCCAACATCTCGTCTATGAGAACATTCAGCTCGACTCCATGAAGAGATGGAACATTCTGAGAGTTTTGTTTCATTCCCATCACAATCAAACACATCAGCCCAGATTTCACCACTTCCCTCTCCAAACCAGTCTGATCCCACAACAGACACAGCAATCCCACAATTCAGCTGTCTACAGAGGACACTGGCAGCTCTCATATCCCAGCATGCATCACACACTGTACCCCATTGACTGAAATAGTGACGCTCAACTCGACCAGAACAGATGTCAGGACCATTGACCAGTCTGAGATCAGTGTAACCTGGACAAAGAACAAAGAGTTTACTTAAACAGTATGAAACATGAAATAGAAAGTTTTTTAAAATAAATTGTTTATGAGTATCTCAATAAGTAACTACTGCTCCATTACCAGAACACAGCAGCCCAATGTCATTCTCATGAGTACAGTTGTGTTTGAGAGAAATTGATGTTGGACAGAAAGAAACGTGAAAATGAAAAGTGAAATGAACATATTTCTCTCTTTTCACTGCCATTATCAATCTCACTTTATTTTTTCCCTCTTTTTGAAAGTTGTGAAATCACTATTGTGGAGTTTTTCTTTTGCTATTTGAGCAAACGGGGACACAAACAATATATTGAATGTATACTCTCATTCACCGCTATAAAAGTTAACCCAAATATGATGACTTCCGCTCTGAGAAACCCGGAAATGTGAAAAGCGTCTATTCTCTTAATGAGTCATGGATGTGTTTTGGCTCTCACTGAATTTGTATAATTCAATATTGAATTAAGAATGACACAAAAGTGCAGAACTGATATGATCTATATTAGCCCTACATTATTATATTGTAATGCGCTATGTATAGACCATATTCGAATGAGGTTTGAATAATTTATCATCATCAATACATGTTAAAAGTTTTAATTCATTTTTAGTTTTATTAAAATTTGATGAATTAAATAAAACTGAAATAACAGTTAAAAATTAAAGTATTATGCAATCGGTTCTCAAACCTCTCCTGGAGTACCACCAGCCCTGCATGTTTTGTATGTCTCCCTATATCTGACACACCTATTTCAGGTCTTGCAGTCTCTACTAATGAGCTCATGAGTTGAATCAGGTGTGATAGATCAGGGAGACATACAAAATGTCCAGGGCCGTTTCTCAAAACCAAGTACGTGAACTTCAGACTTGCGTCCTTGTTAGTTCATTTGTTAGTTCAGACTTGCCAAGTTCGACTCAGGAGAATGAACTCCAGAGGAGGTCTGGTAACGTTAATTCTGCAAACGGAACAGCAGCGTTCTTGATAGCGTAACGTTACGTCACTCAGCTCCTTCGCGCTACTCCGGTTATCTCTGTATGTATATTTGAGGCTACAATAAAGCGAAATATGTTATAAAACACCATTCTGCCTCTTTTCGGTTCCATTAAAAAAAAAAAAAAAATTGCAACATATTAATAGCTACACAAATGTAGTTCAGGCAACGCATACATTGATTATCTTCACTGCATATATTTATAACAAAACGAAACATAAAACACAACCCTGCCTCTTTTCATTTACAAAAAGTAAACATATTAATATGTGGTTCATGCAATAAGTGTGCATATATGATTATCTTCACTGTAATAAAATTAAATATGACATAAAACACAACCCAGTCTCTTTTTAATGATCAAAGAAATGAAACTTCACTTTGCCCTCAGCCAAAACGAATACCAGGGAACAAATTATAGAATGAGACCAAAGATCGCCCATTAGATCTACACAAGAAGAACTATATCTCATGATTAACCACTAGATACATCAGAGTCCGCGGCAAACGTCAGAAGGACTAGCCGAGGAAAGGCTGCTCTCGCCGGGGTTAAAGAGCGCTGAGCGCCCGGTGGTCGACTGGATCTCACCGAAAACGCCATATAAAATGTTCAAATAGGCGCTCTCTTTATAAACAAACCACAGATTTGAGCTTTAAACAAGTACATTCTCGCCTTAAAAAGTCTTAAAACTACATTTCCTAGCACAATAACAGTAGTATTATTAAATGACGTGGGTTCCAACTTCCACTACTGACACTGACTGGTTGGTGCGAGATGCATTCTGGGATACCGGTCTGTCTGAAGTCCACACAAGTCTCCTCTCGATGCATCCTTGATAAAAGGGGCGGCTCAAGGACACATCTGGGGATTTGAACTGTACTTTGCTATAAATGAACTTTGAATTGGAACAGTACTTGGGCAGCGACTGAGACGCTTCACAGGTCCATGAGAACACAAGTACAGACAAGAACGCATATTGAGAAACGGCCAGGAGAGGTTTGAGAACTACTGGTTTAAGACATTTCTCCTTTTAAAGAACCTTTTTGGCAAAGAATCCTAGGGTTCCAAACAGAAACCCACTGAACCTGAGAGTGAATATCCCTTTCTGATTATCCCTGTTTGCCATGATCACTCAGGATAGTTTTATACATTAAACTTGTGGTCACAAGAAAAATATATAGTTTCCTCAACAATAGAATTAAAATTAAAATACATTTTGGTGAAAATGGGACAATTTTAGTTATGTAATATTAAGGTGAGGTACTGTACAGAGCTGTTTACCTGAGCAGATGACTCCAGCATCATCAGTATGATCACAGGTGCTTTTACCCCATCCTGATGATCCACAGTTCTTCAGTGTAGACTCTGATCCAGTACACGTGACAAAACTCATCCAGATTGGTCCTGATCCTGGTCCAAACTGAGCACCACCCAGAGCATCTACAGGTTCTCCACAGTCCAGCTCTCTACACACCACTGCAGCTTCAGTCATATCCCAGAAAAGATCACACACTGTTCCCCACTGACCTCTATGAAGAACCTCCACTCTACCAGCACAGCGACTGTGACCACCAACCACCCTCACATTCACATGGACTGTATAGTAAACAAAGAAGGAGAGATAATAATTAACAGTTAGAAAAAGAGAGTTAAAAGAATCATAGAGAGAGAGAGAGAGAGAGAGAGAGAGAGAGAGAGAGAGAGAGAGAGAGAGAGAGACAGAGAGAGACAGAGAGAGACAGAGAGAGACAGAGAGAGAGAGAGAGAGAGAGAGAGAGAGAGAGAGAGAGAGAGAGAGAGAGAGAGAGAGAGAGACTTTCAGTCAAAAGATTTCACATTAGATTTTATAAAAGTAAAATCCACTTTAACCTGCACACACCAGTCCAACATCATTATCATGAGAACAGTTGTGTTGGTGTGATGGTGATGTTGGACAGAGGTGAATCTGAGACTCATTTCCTCTGCACTGAATCTCTTGTGTCCACATCTGAGCGTCTCCTTTGCCAAAAGCAGCTTCTCTCAGCACCTGTACAGGAGCCCCACAGTCCAGCTCTCTACACACAACCTCTGCATCCTGCTGGTCAAAGGCAGCCGCACACACTGAAACCCACGACTGATCATCAAGTATCTCTAACCTCCCAGAGCAACTGGAGTTTCCAATAAGCCTGACTTCTGAAGGAATCCAGATCATTTAAATGATTAAAAAAAGAAAGAAAGAAACTTGTTGTACACAATGCATAAAAATATTTTATAGATTCCTAATATCATATTTTATATAAGAGAAACACCACATGTTGTATATTAAAAAAGCTAAAATCTAACATTTTAAAAAGTGAAGAAAAAAAAAAAAAGATTTATTAGCGTACACTTTTAAGTGAGATACAGAGAAACAACAGTGAATGAGTGTTTAAACTTGACCGGTTGTGATTTGAGGGCATAAGATTTAGTTTGGAGGGGTGGTCAATTGTTTAATGACAGTAAAATGACAGTAAAGTCATTTAGAATGATACAAAATATTTATTTCAAATAAATGCTTTAAACTCAAAGAATTCATTAAAAATTCATTAAGCAGCACAACCATTTTGAACTGTGCTGAAATGTTTCTTGAGCACCAAATCTAAGATTTCTGGAGGATCATGTGACTGAAGACAGGGTTAAAATATGGTCAAATAGAAGTTAATGTTAAACTTTAATAATAGTACTTTTTTTTGCTGGGCATAAGCAACTTATTTCAAAAACAATCTTACTGAATCCAAACTTTAGAATGCTGTGTATAAAATAAAAACATTTTACATTTTATGAAGTTTGTGAAAAGCAGCACTATATTATGCAATATTATGGTGCAAAATGGAGCAGTTTACCTGAGCAGATGACTCCAGCATCTTTAGAATGATCACAGATGTTTTTACCCCATCCTGATGATCCACAGTTCTTCAGTGTTGACTCTGATCCAGTACACGTGACAAAACTCATCCAGACTGATCCTGATCCCGGTCCAAACTGAGCACCACTCAGAGCATCTACAGGTTCTCCACAGTCCAGCTCTCTACACACCACTGCAGCTTCAGTCATATCCCAGAAATAATCACACACTGTTCCCCACTGACCTCTATGAAGAACCTCCACTCTACCAGCACAGCGACTGGGACCACCAACCAACCTCGCATTCACATGGACTGTATAGTAAACAAAGAAGGAGAGATAATAATTAACAGTTAGAAAAAGAGAGTTAAAAGAATCAGAGAGAGAGAGAGAGAGAGACAGAGACAGAGACAGAGACCGAGACACAGAGACACAGAGAGACAGAGAGACAGAGAGACAGAGAGACAGAGAGACAGAGAGACAGAGACAGAGACAGAGACAGAGACAGAGACAGAGAGAGACTTTCAGTCAAAAGATTTCACATTAGATTTTATAAAAGTAAAATCCACTTTAACCTGCACACACCAGTCCAACATCATTATCATGAGAACAGTTGTGTTGGTGTGAAGGTGATGTTGGGCAGAGGTGAATCTGAGACTCATCTCCTCTGCACTGAATCTCTTGTGTCCACATCTGAGCGTCTCCTTTGCCAAAAGCAGCTTCTCCCAGCACCTGTACAGGAGTCCCACAGTCCAGCTCTCTACACACAACCTCTGCATCCTGCTGGTCAAAGGCAGCCGCACACACTGAAACCCACGACTGATCATCAAGTATCTCTAACCTCCCAGAGCAACTGGAGTTTCCAATAAGCCTGACTTCTGAAGGAATCCAGATCATTTAAATGATTAAAAAAAGAAAGAAAGAAACTTGTTGTACACAATGCATAAAAAATATTTTATAGATTCCTAATATCATATTTTATATAAGAGAAACACCACGTGTTGTATATTAAAAAAAAAAAAAATCTAACATTTTAAAAAGTGAAGAAGAAAAAAAAAGATTTATTAGCGTACACTTTTAAGTGAGATACAGAGAAACAACAGTGAATGAGCATTTAAACCTGACCGGTTGTGATTTGAGGGCATAAGATTTAGTTTGGAGGGTGGTCAATTGTTTAATGACAGTAAAGTCATTTAGAATAATACAAAATATTTCTGTTTCAAATAAATGCTTTAAACTCAAAGAATTCATTAAAAATTCATTAAGCAGCACAACCATTTTGAACTGTGCTGAAATGTTTCTTGAGCACCAAATCTAAGATTTCTGGAGGATCATGTGACTGAAGACAGGGTTAAAATATGGTCAAATAGAAGTTAATTTTAAACTTTAATAATAGTACTTTTTTTGCTGGGCATAAGCAACTTATTTCAAAACAATCTTACTGAGTCCAAACTTTAGAATGCTGTGTATAAAATAAAAACATTTTACATTTTATGAAGTTTGTGAAAAGCAGCACTATATTATGCAATATTATGGTGCAAAATGGAGCAGTTTACCTGAGCAGATGACTCCAGCATCTTTAGAATGATCACAGATGTTTTTACCCCATCCTGATGATCCACAGTTCTTCAGTGTTGACTCTGATCCAGTACACGTGACAAAACTCATCCAGACTGATCCTGATCCCGGTCCAAACTGAGCACCACTCAGAGCATCTACAGGTTCTCCACAGTCCAGCTCTCTACACACCACTGCAGCTTCAGTCATATCCCAGCCAGCACCACACACTGTTCCCCACTGACCTCTATGAAGAACCTCCACTCTACCAGCACAGCGACTGTGACCACCAACCAACCTCGCATTCACATGGACTGTATAGTAAACAAAGAAGGAGAGATAATAATTAACAGTTAGAAAAAGAGTTAAAAGAATCAGAGAGAGAGAGAGAGAGAGAGAGAGAGAGAGAGAGAGGAGAGAGAGTGTGTGTGTGTGTGTGTGTGTGTGTGTGTGTGTGTGTGTGTGTGTGTGTGTGTGTGTGTGTGTGTGTGTGTGTGAGAGAGAGAGAGAGAGAGAGAGAGAGAGAGAGAGAGAGAGAGAGAGAGAGAGAGAGAGAGAGAGAGAGAGAGAGAGAGAGAGAGAGAGAGAGAGAGAGAGAGAGAGAGAGAGAGAGAGAGAGAGAGAGAGAGAGAGAGAGAGAGAGAGAGAGAGACTTTCAGTCAAAAGATTTCACATTAGATTTTATAAAAGTAAAATCCACTTTAACCTGCACACACCAGTCCAACATCATTATCATGAGAACAGTTGTGTTGGTGTGATGGTGATGTTGGACAGAGGTGAATCTGAGACTCATTTCCTCTGCACTGAATCTCTTGTGTCCACATCTGAGCGTCTCCTTTGCCAAAAGCAGCTTCTCCCAGCACCTGTACAGGAGCCCCACAGTCCAGCTCTCTACACACAACCTCTGCATCCTGCTGGTCAAAGGCAGCCGCACACACTGAAACCCACGACTGATCATCAAGTATCTCTAACCTCCCAGAGCAACTGGAGTTTCCAATAAGCCTGACTCCTGAAGGAATCCAGATCATTTAAATGATTAAAAAAAGAAAGAAAGAAACTTGTTGTACACAATGCATAAAAAATATTTTATAGATTCCTAATATCATATTTTATATAAGAGAGACACCACGTGTTGTATATTAAAAAAAAAAATCTAACATTTTAAAAAGTGAAGAAGAAAAAAAAAAAGATTTATTAGCGTACACTTTTAAGTGAGATACAGAGAAACAACAGTGAATGAGCATTTAAACCTGACCGGTTGTGATTTGAGGGCATAAGATTTAGTTTGGAGGGGTGGTCAATTGTTTAATGACAGTAAAGTCATTTAGAATAATACAAAATATTTCTGTTTCAAATAAATGCTTTAAACTCAAAGAATTCATTAAAAATTCATTAAGCAGCACAACCATTTTGAACTGTGCTGAAATGTTTCTTGAGCACCAAATCTAAGATTTCTGGAGGATCATGTGACTGAAGACAGGGTTAAAATATGGTCAAATAGAAGTTAATTTTAAACTTTAATAATAGTACTTTTTTGCTGGGCATAAGCAACTTATTTCAAAAACAATCTTACTGAGTCCAAACTTTAGAATGCTGTGTATAAAATAAAAACATTTTACATTTTATGAAGTTTGTGAAAAGCAGCACTATATTATGCAATATTATGGTGCAAAATGGAGCAGTTTACCTGAGCAGATGACTCCAGCATCTTTAGAATGATCACAGATGTTTTTACCCCATCCTGATGATCCACAGTTCTTCAGTGTTGACTCTGATCCAGTACACGTGACAAAACTCATCCAGATTGGTCCTGATCCTGGTCCAAACTGAGCATCACCCAGAGCATCTACAGGTTCTCCACAGTCCAGCTCTCTACACACCACTGCAGCATCAGTCATATCCCAGCCAGCACCACACACTGTTCCCCACTGACCTCTATGAAGAACCTCCACTCTACCAGCACAGTGACTGGGACCACCAACCAACCTCACATTCACACGGTCCTTTTGTGCAACAGAAAAATCACAGACTGAGAGAAAGAAGGAAAAAAAAAATCTTTACAACAAAGCACAAAATATACATAATATGTGTCAGTTAGACAGTAAGTCAGCTGCAGTATCTTATTGCATATAAATGTTTGAATTGAGATAATTTCTTCCTCAACTGAAAGTATAAACCTACTAGTGGTGATGAGTTTGATTAGAAACATCAGATTCCTCATCATCATTTTCTGCCGGACGCACACCATTTCACCAGCCCAGAACACAGCACACGTTTCTTTACTGTTCCTCCAATACACTGAAGAAACTGGGTACAGTCAGCCCTCCTAAAGAGGAGAGCCCTAAAACGTTCCAATCAGGTTCATCATTACCTTATTAGACAGAACAGAGGAAATCATCAAACAACTTCAGTGACAAATCAGAGGAGGCATTTCTGATTTCACCATATATATTAAAAGTACGTCAGCTCTGGAAATAACTCCTCCTCCATATCGAGACACTTCAGTAAGGATGCGCACACACACACACACACACACACACACACACACACACACACACACACACACACACACACACACACACACACACACACACACACACACACACACCTGCCAGAGGCAAAAAAAATAGTCACATCATTTGGGAGACTTTGAAGATTTCAGAGAGAGGAAGCACCCCATGTTATATACAGCATCAGAACCAAACACCTGCTGATACAGAGACTGATAACGGCTGAACTCAAACATCATAATATGCAACAAATATATGCATGTTGAATATATATTTTAGAAATTTACATTTACATTTACAAAACAACAAAACATTTTTTGTCCCAAATTAAAGCAAAATTTGCAACCCTGTTACCCATTGTAGCATGTTATTATTTAGTTTTATAAATTTGAATGTTCACTGTTAGAAAAGCCCACAAATCAGTTGTAAATAAGAAGGTTTCATTCACTAAAGCAGCTACAGCACACAGAACCTAGCAGCCTTGGGCACTGGGCATGTGCATTCATTGTGGCAATGCATTACTCACCCACAAGATGGCAGCAAAACACTACTTATTCTAAATACAGGCGGACGCGGCATATTTAATACCTAAATGCAGGGAGGCCCAATCCTGTAAGGTCCTGAAGATCAAACCCAGATTCAACACACCTGTATGGCAAGCTCTTTTAGCTTAAATTGTTGAATTTGAGAGCTCAGTATTTCAATTCTTACAAGCAACAATTATGATTGGAGAGCTCTCCAATTCAATTCTTACTAGTAACAATTCCAATTACAGCTCTACAAATTCATTTTTACTAGTCTACTATTTTTACATTTTTACATATGTCTCCACTGACATCCATTCATTTTTAATTACAGAGTTCTACAATTCTGTAAGATCTCTGTAATCCAATTATTACTAGTAACTATTACATTTAGACAGTCCCTCCAGGATTTTGCAGGACTTTTTCTGATTTTTTTGGTGGCTTTTCTCAAAATGTACAGCATTTCTTGTGTAGTTTTTCAGTGAGAATCCAACATTTGTATTACTTTTTTACCTCAAGAACCATCAGGCACTACATTTTCTAAAAAGAGAACACTGATAATAACTTTTAAAAAATCTATACATTTTAAATATGTTTATTTCAAATGTAACAAAAACAAAATCAATAAAACGTTATAAGGCAGTGTTTCCCCACAGGATTTTGTTAAACTGGCATGGTTATCAGGCCCTCTAGGTGGGGTCTGGGGGCATATACTCCCCCCTTTAGAATTTTTTTTATATTTTAAGGTATCAATCAATTTTGTATATATTATGTATCAAATATGACAGGATTTTGGAGGAATGTTTTTTTTTGTTCATCTCTCAATCATCATTGTAGGCCTATCGAGTTGTGTTTTGAGCTTAACGTGCGCTTTCCTTTGGGTGAATATGCGTTGTGATGACACACAACACATAGGCCCAAAATATGCGGGAAATCTGTGACAATTTAGAAAAATTGCAAGTTCCTTCGAATTGTGTGGAGTTTGCTTGATTTTGCGTTAAATTCTGTGGTCGCAGAATCCTGGAGAGACTGATTAGAGTGCTCTCTAATTCTAATTGTTACAAGTAAGAACTGAATTGTAGAGCCTTCCAATTGAATTCTTGATAGTACGGCGAGTAATGCTGGAAACATTTTAAGATAAACTGGCTTGCCATACACCTGTCTATAATTATAAAGTGCTCCTGAAGATCTTAATTCGCTGGTTCAGTTGTGCTTGCTCAGGGTTGGAGCTGAACTTTGCAGGAAGGTAGATCTCCAGGAACAGGATTTAGCACCCTTGCTGTAATGTGTTACTCTTCCAATATAGAGAGCAGCAACACATTCATGAAACGAGCTGATAAACATCTCGTCCTTGACAGGAGAGAGCATCTCAATGTTGAACGCTTACTGGAACATAAATTGTTTGGTTATTTCTTATAATAAAAAACTTGATTTTTGGTCAAACCAACATTTTATTGTACTAAAATGTTTTGGCAAAAAAGTCTGATTAAACAAATGAAACTCAATGGCAGTCAGCAACATAGTGCTTCATAATAAATTCAGCGCTGAGTGTTGAGAGATTTTAAGTTATATTAACAACCATTACAAGTGACAAATCGCTGATTTATCAACAATAAATTAAGAAGAGACATTTTGAATATCTGCATAATGACAATATATGACACTTCAGTCGGTATGAGTTACCGGTGACATGTTTAGCCTTCTGTATACGCAAGACAGTTCATCCTGGTCACTGCTCTCAGAAGAATACAATCCAGTTTATTGCAAACACCACCACTCCTGCATGTGCGAGAAGAACAATTCAGAGGCTTCAGAGGCTATTACACTCCAGTGCACTTTACTGTTCTCTTACACCATTTACTGTTCAATACAGAACTTCACAGAGGCTCCATCTTCACTCACAACCTCTAGACCAGTTCAAGTTTTAACCAGTTCCACCAACATCTGTCCACAGTAAGGGCTGAATAACCACAGAAATCCATCTCATTTGAGATCAGATGTCCACAGATGCAATATTTGCAGAGGTAACAGCAGCAGATCATGTTCCAGCAGCTCGTAGACCCTGTTTCTGCATGACATTCCAGAGTTTGTGGAGGTTGGACTGAGTGATGAGGTCGTCTGGTTTGAGCTGCAGCGCGCGGAGGTAGTTGCTCTCAGCTTCCTTCAGCTTCCCATTAAGGTGGAGGATGGCTCCGAGGTTCATCAGAGCTGCTGGATGCTGGGAGAACGAGAAAAGCAGACACAAAAAGAGTAAATCTTGGATGGTTATGGAATTAGGTTAAAAAAAAAAAAACATTCTAAAAGAGCAGATGCAACAAATATGATGGAAGACAAATTTGAAGTTTGTAATTAATGCATGTAGAGTATTCAATAATTGTGCAAGGTTACTTCGAACAAAAATATCTATAACATCTAACAAAGTGGCTGAAGAAGGTACTTACATTAGGTCTTAAATCAGCTGCCTTCCCATAATACCTTTCAGCTGCCTCATTCAGACTGGCCTGTCTGCAGACAAACACACACATTACTAGAACCTATAAGTTATTATGAATATTATTGAGTGTTGGCCCAAGCAAATAGCTTTCTAAATACTAGTGTGGCTGTAATTTCTCTTATAATAATCTACTGCCTCTTCTCACATCAACATATATTAGAATAATCAATTAGCTAAGCTGTAAGTAAACAATATGTCTATGTATTTATTTGGGAAGCAGATGTGGAATAAGCAGAATAATGTACAGTCATCTAGTCATTATCACAAAATATTGTCCACCTACAATACACCTGAAGCAAAAGAGTGCACTGCAGACGTAGCCATATGAATGTTTGACAGATGCACACCTGAGCATATGAGCAGCGCTGAACACCACGTCAAATTCAGAAGTGTCCAGCTCTGCAGCTTTCTGAGCCATTACTGCTGCCTCTCCCAGACGAGACTCTTCCAACAGAAACTGACCTGAGAGAGAGAGAGAGAGAGAGAGAGAGAGAGAGAGAGAGAGAGAGAGAGAGAGAGAGAGAGAGAGAGAGAGAGAGAGACAGAGACAGAGACAGAGACAGAGACAGAGACAGAGACAGAGACAGAGAGACAGAGACAGAGACAGAGACAGAGACAGAGACAGAGACAGAGACAGAGACAGAGACAGAGACAGAGACAGAGAGAGAGAGAGAGAGAGAGAGAGAGAGAGAGAGAGAGAGAGAGAGAGAGAGAGAGAGAGAGAGAGAGAGAGAGAGAGAGAACAAAGATCACAGGATGGGAAAACAACTCAAACACAGCAGGCCAGAAGCCCACAGTTTGAACAGGCGGAGATCAGATATGCAGAACAAGCAGTCAAAATCAGAGAGACACAAAGGCAAAGAGGGTGAGAGTAGAGGATGAAGGAGGACGAGGCACAATGAACCTCTGCTGAAGTTATTTTTTTAAATAAATTTCATACAAATATACACGCTATATTGCCCAGAGTTGGCCCATTCTTTGCAGCTATAACAGCTTCAAGTATTCTGGTAAGGCTTTGCACAAGGTTTAGGAGGTGTTTATGGAAATTTGTGAGATCAGGCACTGATGTTGGACGAGAAGGCCTGGTTCTCAGTCTCCACTTTAATTCATCTCAAAGGTGTTCTATCGGGTTGAGGTCAGGACTCTGTGCGGGCCAGTCAAGTTCCTCCACACCAAACTCACACATCCATGTCTTTATGGACCTTGCTTTGTGCACTGGTGCGCAGTCATGCTGGAACAGGAAGGGGCTTATCCCCAAACTGTTCCCACAAAGTTGGGAGCATGAAATTGTCCAAATACTTGGCTTATTATGCTGAAGCATTAAGAGTTCCTTTCACTGGAATTAAGTGAAGCCAAGCCTAACCCCTGAAAAACAACCCACACCATAATCCCCCCTCCACTAAACTTTATGCTTGGTACAATACAGTCAGGCAAGTACCGTTCTCCTGGCAACCGCCAAACCCAGACTCGTACATCGGATTGCCAGACAGAGAATCATGATTCATCACTTCAGAGAACACGTCTCAACTGCTTTAGAGTCCAGTGAGGGCATGTTTCTTTTTAATAATAATATATTAACAATAATATTAAAAGATAATTAAATAAATAATACAAATAAATAATCTTTTTTTTTTTTTATTAAAAATATAAAATATTTTTGTTAAATTAAAAATAGTTGTAAATAAATAAAGGCCATATTTAAGGAAGACCCTATGAAATAAAATTTCAAGTAATTTGAGAGCTTGATCGATAACATTAGAAGATGATCGAATCAGATCCTACCGTAATGCATATAGCAGTTTCCTCTAGCAGGATCCAGCTCTATTGCCTTCAGGAAGTAACGCTCTGCTTCAGACTTCTGTCCCTGTGGAGAAATTAAGAAATAATTACATCTTCACCCACCGTTACTAAGAAAAGGACACAGTCGTAATCGGATCCTTTAAATTTGCGCTATATATGATGTTAGATGTTATTAAAGCGTGGGAAAGTACACTTTTCTCCATGTTGATGTGCAATTGTCTCACTTTCTTTACAGTTCAGTGCTGATTGCTTCCATGTTGGCGTTACCTTTGCAAACGTTCTTGTCATAAGCAGCGAGGTTATATTAGGCTTGCTTCACTGAACAGTTTTGTGGCAAACACTTCAGATAAGAGGATAAAGAAATGCCTTGGAAAGCTGTAGCATTTCATGCTCTCCTTGGCTACGGTTCCTGATAAGCATTCAACTATGTCCAAGAGCGTTTATCAAATGTATAGGCCTATAATATTTGAAGTCAAGATTTCAAAAAACGCTAAATAGCTGCAGATTTGAATCCAAAAGAGTAAATACAAAACAAGCTATTGTTTTAGCCCCAGACCTCGATTTAATCTGTTGACTAAAGCGTTAAATTAGCTTTTCGAGGACATATTTTCAATATAAAACAAACTTTAGCACCTTCAAGTTCAAAAACAGACTGCTAAACTCTATACAAGGCTAAACAGAAAAGGAAACGACAGCTGAATCTTTCACGTTTTGGACGTCTGATAAAAATGGTTATGTGAGGTATATCATGACATAACTTCAGTCATTTGTCTGATACTGTTCTGACCGTCTGACACAGAGTAACCCAGCTAATACACCACAGTTCTTCGACAGGTGGTCAAAAGTTCACCAATAACCTGTTTTCAAGGAAAGAGTAATTGAATTAAGCACGGTGCTTGAGGGGTAATAACCGGTTTTAATCTATGTGTATTAAGTGGACAGGCCAGGTGGGGGTTGGTGGTGAGAGGGAGGGATTTTAAAGTGAGCAAACAGGTTTGAGGCAACAGTCTGGACTCTTGACCAGCCGTGCCGAGACAAACCTAAATCAGATTAGGAGGAGGATATGAGATATCACATCCTGAGGGGGATGCAGCTGCTCGACCTTTCTTCATCACCCCTCTACATTTACATCATGGTGGTCAGAGAGGAAAATATCACAGCAAGGGTTATTTCTAATGCAGGGAGAGATGGGGTAGTGAAAGGGGTGGAATAAAAATGGTTTTACCATCAACAAAATGTTGATGTCAGAGACGTTTTTGTGTCAACGTTCCTCTCAAGGACAAAGCAATTATTTCTTTCCTCAGCACTAAGAGTCTCATAAAGGGTCATCAGTAGCGCAAATGATTTTATTAACCAGATATCTTTGGATACTTCTTTCCACTTGATCTCCCCAATTGATTTAATATTTAAGGTTTTTACATTCATACTGGGATGGATGGATGGATGGATGGATGGATGGATGGATGGATGGATGGATGGATGGATGGATGGATGGATGGATGGATGGATGGATGGATGGATGGATGGATGGATGGATGGATGGATGGATGGATGGATGGATGGATGGATGGATGGATGGATGGATGGATGGATGGATGGATGGATGGATGGATGGATGGATAAACAAATAAATAAACACTATGTCATAATGTTTGTTTGTTTTGTTGATTTTCAAAATCTTTTTTATTTAAAGATTCGATTTTGAAACTTTTTCAATGTGGTCTCAGTCTTTCAGGCCCCACCCACTTCTATGTTTGTGACAGAAGAAAAGCTCACAAAAACAAAAAGGGTAATGATGTACTCCTCAGGTTTACTCACCATGATAGACAGCAGTTTTCCATAGGTCAGGTGGGCAGGAACATGGTCAGGTTTGGCCTTCAGTGACTCTCTGTACCAGTGTCCCGCCTCCTCTAGATTATTCAGCCTCATATACGCCTCACCTGTGGGCCAAAGTCAGAAGGACATCTAAAATTACCTTGAATTCCCTGGACTTCATGCCAACAAATCAAATGCAGAGAATAACATATGTCATAGGATTAGTTTGAGGAGTTATGGAAGGCATTTCCAAATATGCTTATAGTTGATTCTAAGACATAAAACCTTCAGGAGCACTATGTTTAAAATTTAGGAGAACAATTTTCTAAACTGTATATACTGATATTCCAAAAACAATAGTCCATCATGGTATGAGACTGATAAAGACAACTTTGGTCTTCTTCATACAATCTCAATAGAGTGACACAGAAACCATAAGTGCAAGCTTTCAAAAGACTACAAGTTATACTTGCTATACTAAGGTTGTGGTTTTGAGTCCAATGAAACGCATATACTAATAAAATGTACACCTTGAATGGACTCTAAAGTCACTTTGGCAGCGTCTGCCAAAGGCATAAATGTAAACTCATCACATATACAGATACTGATTCAGTAATGCAAGGACACATTATCTATGTATCAGATTCCATTCACATCTCCAGACGTCTGTTTTCATCCTAACAGGAGTAGAGAAGGAGTGTTGTGGCATAATAAGGCAAAGAAAATAAAAATTTGGGATGGTTTTACAAATAAACCTTTATTTTACTTCACCTTTCTTTTTATACGGCTTTATACAATAGAAACTGTTTCAAAGCAGCTTCACAGTAATAAACAGGCAAGTAACAGAATTATGAAATATGAGAGATTCAAATTCTGCTGTAAAGCACCTGTAGCAAAATAGTGTCATTAAAGTGAGTTGTAGAACACTAAAAACATATTTTAGGTCATATTTTAAGTTTTAAATGGAGGTAGAGAGTTTGATGAGGACTAATTAGGTTGTCTTTAAGAGAGGAAAAAAACTAAAACTGCAGATGAAAAAATATCAACAGGTTGGATGAATGGGATGAACAGAATGAGCATTTATAAATTGACATTTAATATATTGTGATTCCACTGGAGAAAAAAATACTCAGACTACAGTTACTTTTTTATTGATTACATGATTACATGTTATTCTCTCAGTGGCAGTCAAAAAAATGCATTGATTCTCCCTACTACTTTTATATCTTGTAAATGTTCCTTCCTAAAAATGCCTACTGCTCAAATCAATGTGATAAATTAGGTCAAAAGTAATCCAGAAGTAGTCAGATTATATTACCTTAAATATGTAATGTAATGGATTACATTACTAACTACAACATAATCAGTAACAGATTATAATTTCTAAGTAATCTACCCAGCTCTGCTGGTAAATCTCAAATAAATTGCACAAAATACATCTGAATGCACTTCAACTGAGAAATAAACACTGACCCATCATGTTGTACAAACTCTGCGGTGCGAACTGTCGTGGCATCTTTTGCACAGCCTCTTTATAAATGGTCAGCGCCTCCTATAGATGACAAACAAAAACAACCTGTAATAAGTGACAAAAGGATCTGTAAAGTGTGAACAACCAACAGTTCAGGGAAGAACATCCAAACTGGGTTATGAATGCAGATTTCAATGAATACTAAATGTATGAGTGGAGCTGTACCTCATGCTGGCCCTGCTCATGAAGCAGCTTGCCCAGGTTGTACAAGCAGCTGGTGACAGAGCTCTTGTGGGCGTGAGGATCCTTAAGGTTTTCATCGGGGATGTCTGCGCAAGTGTGGAAGGTACGCTTGGCCTCTTCGATGTTCCCCTGAGAGACCAGGATGATGCCCACATTCAAGTATGCAGCTGTGGAAAACGGGACACAACAATAGACTCACTCTGATGGTCAAAATGGTGAAATAAGTGAAACTGAAGAGCTGAACTCACAGGCCAGAGTCGGTCTGCTCCCAATAGCCAGTTTATAGTAATGGAGAGCTTCAGAGAATCGCTCGCTCTCCTGTAGCAGCAAACCACTGGGTGAAATTAAAGCACACAAAGGTTTTAAGTTTGAGAAATGATATGTGAAGTCATCTGAACATGAGTTTGTGCGAGGACCAGAATGTGACAATGAAACACTGAGGTTTCTGCTCCTCTCCAGGGTTAATTAGTGTTAGAGGTGTTTCAAGCTTCCCCTTAAGCCTGCAAATCAGGACTAATGAAATCCCACCCCCCCACACACACACACACCCTGAGCGAGAGATATGGCAAACACTTCCACTGCTTCTCAGGCTCCCACTCTAATTTTCTGAATGCCAAGTATGTCAAATTGTAAAAATTAATGATATAATGGCACATATCCATTATTTTGGTACATCTGTTAATGGATGCCCTGCAAAAGCCGTGTTCATTGGATTATGTCAGTTTCCATGGAAAACTGGCTCAGATAAAGTGCTGTATGACCTTGACAAAACCAACACCCCAAATGTTATCCACTGAACAGAAAACACTATCCAGAAAACTGAGAGAGCAGTCTAGTCAACTCTTTGTTTGCTTATTTCTAGACAAATATAAAATAAAACTTAGAAAGGTGAAGTTAGTTCTAAAAAAAAAAAAAAAAAAAAAAAAAATTATTTAATTTCAAAACAACTTGGTTTGATATTTTTTCATTATTATTTAATGCAACAACATTCAGACATTTTAAGTGTGGCCTAGGCGTAAAAAAAAAACCACGGGTATGAATAATTGAGCACAACTGTTGTTATTAATTGTTAGGTGCAACGTACTTCATGCTGTCATGCAAACCACTTTATGGATACGGGGAAGGTTAGGGGAAGGTTTGGTGGTATAGTTAGGTTTATAAAAGTAATCACAGAAATGAACTACAGTTGTATTACATGCAGATATTTTTGTACAATATGTACAATATGTACAAATGTATTTATTGGAAAGTTAGTATAGTAGTTACAGACACTTTTATAAAGTGGGACCATACATAAAAAAGGAGATTTTTTTATAAATGGCCTGGGTGGACTAAGAAGGAATCTACGCATTATGGATGCAATTATGGATGTATAAATTTACACACCAAGCAGGAATGGTTTCACTCAAAGTTAAAGTTTATGTACTCACAGGTTGTAAAGCATATCTGCCATATTGCCCCGGTAATAAAGAGCATTTCTATATGCTCTCTCTGCCTCAGCCATCTTTCCCTGGTTCTTCAGGACGTTACCCAGGTTACCCCAAGCTGAGATGAGATAAAATGAAAGAAATTTTACTTGAGTATTTATTTTGGTCGCAGCTATCATATTTCTGATATTGCAGAATAAAAGTTCTTTAAACCCACCTTTAGCAGGGTTTACAGCAATTCCAGACCTGTACAGCATCTCCTCGCTCTGCCAGTCCTGGTTCCTCCTCACAGTCTTCAGGCTGTAGAGAAGCACCAAGACTGTGGCACAGCTCATCAGGAGAGCTCTAGAGCATCTCGACCTACAGTGCATGAACATGCCCCTAAACCCGATAGTCACGAGCAGACAGAAGCCCATACTGGGGATGTACAGCACTCGCTCGGCCACTACAAAACCCACATAGAAGAACATGTTAGTGGCTGGGAGGAAGGGCAAAACCAGCAGCCCGAGGGAAAAGACCACCACGTTTTCTGTGGCTGGGAGGGATTTTTGAGGGGTTTTGAGAGGTTTGTGATAACCATTTCTTTTAGGTGAATTCGAGTCCCTGTAGTGATTGTCATTGTGATTATGACTGTATCCGTTAGTTGCAGACTTTCCATTGCTCATATATGATTTTCCATTGGTTTCACTGATTTTCGTGGACTGTAGCAGTGGGCTTCTCAGGCCAAACCAAGCCAGGAGAGCAAATCCTGAGTAAAACATAACTGACTGAAAGTTCCTCCAATCACCGATGGCTCTGAGCAGAGGAACGGCATCCATTGACCAATCAAAGCTGAGTTTGTCAGGGCAGAAGAGGAGCCAGGCATTGACGGCTGGCAGATACAGGAATGTAAGTGCTCTGGTCAGGAAGTGAGGCGAGTCAGCTGCTGGGTTGTCAGAGTTGGAGAAGTTTGGTGGCTTGTTGCCCATCCAGTAAAATCGAGCTGCGAGCAAAATTATCCCCCAACCAACCAGCCAGGTTAAACTGACCAACAAGCTCATGTTCCTCCTCTGGAAATTAAGAAAACAAAATGGATCAGTCAGTTCACACTCTCTTCACTGACACTGTTGTCGCTTTGTAAATATTAAATGTTATGTTTTACATTTGTCACTGTTTGTTTACCATCATTTTACATATGTAAACTCATATTTTAAGAATTTAATAGTCAAATGTTAAAACATGTATATAAAAAACAAAAAATGATCAAGGCTTGTTAAAGTTCCTAAGACTGCTTAAGACCATGTAACACATTTTAAAAATGTGTATTTTATTTTCAAATAAAATTATAAAAAATACATCATCCCTTGGTGCATAAAAGTACTAAAAGAAAAACTCCCTTTTGCATTTATACTGCATACTACATACTTAACAGTCCTCCTAGCGAAAGAGAAAAATCTTTTCTTGTATAATTGCCTCTTTGGGCACAGCATGACTATTGACAGAGTGCATTCTGGGGAAGTCGAGCTCAAAGACTGGGGAAATTAGATGCCACAAATATCGATTCATTTATTTCACACACAATGGGTCAGAAATGTATGGACTAAAGCCGCGATAGATCCTCTGCTTCCACTGAGCGTGACACTACAATCTACGGTTCAGATATGGTTGAACTGAATGAGCTCCATTTCATCACCTGTTTTTGTTCCTGCTTTTTTGTACCAAACTGTAAAATCAATCTTAGATTGGAAATCCCATAATCACCTTACAACGAAGATGTAAAGGACAATCATCAGACAAAAAGCAGTTATCATCAATGTCATGGCAGTTTTCTTTAGTAAAATAAATTTTCTTTAAGCATAAAACACAACAAATGACCTCTGCATTCCATGCAAAATCCAGACAGAAAGCATCAAGGCGCTGGAGGATGTTGATGAACTAAACTCATTACGCTGCAGTTCTTTAAGAGGACAAAGGAGGAGTTCACTGCACTCATAATGAGGACAGTTGCCTTCTCCATTGGGAAACCATCCAAATCTAATCAGAATCTTTCAGTTATTTTTTCCTCCTACATCAAGAAAATGTAGGAGATTCATATAATATCTAGACCAGTAAGCCTACTGCAGTCTAAACATAACACCAATCATGCATATTAAAAGGTATTTAAGAAAATGTGAGATCCACACCATCATTTTACAGCTGAATTTCCTGTCACAGCATAAAAGCCACCACATTAATCAAACTGTTGACTGTTTACGAGCAAATCTTCCCACATACACGGCATGAAGAGAAATGATCCAATATATTGTGTGTCATTATTGAATTACCTTAAATTGACCACAAAGCATTTCTTGTGATGCTTGACAGATTAACAAAATTTTAATCAGTCCTCCAACATTCTGATTTTCAGAATAAAGACCAATTCACACTGCACCGACAGACGCCGATCGCTGTGAACAAATCACTAGATTACAGTATGTCACTTCTCAGACATTTCACAACCCCACAAACAGCAAACATGTTCAATCAGCAAAAACAAATGCCAACCAAAACCAGATGAAGCTCCTGTTGCTATATGTCGGTGCAGTGAATTGGACTTTGGACAGGTTGACTGGTGGTTTGGAGATCCTGCACTAAACCAGCAGCCATGTGCACCACTGCTATGCAGAAAAAGGGCAGAATGCATTCCAGACAATCACCCCGAGCTTATCTCATCTCAGCCCGATTAGAGAGCAAATGGGATGAAAAATTGCCCTCTATCTGCATTGTGCGCTCGTATGGCCAACCTCAAAACTAATCTACAGTGTATTGTTTTAGACTCACACCGCATTCAGCTCAAATCAAAGCAATATCATATATCAGGGGTGTTTGTAGCCTCTAGAATATCAATGAGGGCACCCTATCTGTTTTCATTACCCAGATACGCATTCATTACCTCATGAATGTAAAGTCTGAGACGCGTGGCATATATGCAAAGTCAGTGCCTCATTGTTCAAAAACCATCCTTTGGGATCTTTTATTGTTGACCATTCCTTCTGCATTTAATGAGGCCCCTGTGAAACACAGAAAGCCAATGAGCCGCTTTTCCACCAAGGGGAATAAGAGAAAAATGAGAAAGTGCTTTGATAAAGAGAAAGAGAGGAAGTGAGGGCATGGTTTCCTCTCTTCCTCCTCATCCTCATTTTTTCTCCCTCTGTTTGCGTTCCCATGTGCTCGTGGCCGTCTGGAGAGTTTGTAATCTCTCGCTGTCGCCCCTCTCGTGCACCTCATGATTACCAGCAAGAAAAGCCGGAGACACGGGCAGAGAGGCCATGATAAAGAGCCCAGATGTGCCGCGGGGTTGGCATCTGTGTACAGAGTCTGGACTGCTAAGATTACTCTTACATTATTGTCTGAAATAGGGTGGAGGAGAGCTGCAAACATTCTCATTTATCATCATATTGATAAAAAAGGGACATTTAAAGATTAGCTCTGCATATTATACTGAACAGATCATGAGTGTAAGTGTGATAATTTCCACAAAATCATTGTACAGCTAAATGGAATTAAATGTGCAGCTTTACTAGTTAATGGCATTTGCCATCATGTAATACTTGCCATTTGTCAGTTTAATAGGGTAATTCATCTTAACAGGTTGGGACACAGTGAAACACCCCTTGAAAACTAAAGTAAAAACTATTTTCAAGGTTTGCATAGACACTAGATACTTCAAGACATTTTCCAAAACATCACAAGTAATACTTACAGTAAAGTAGCCTACCTTAAGTAATACTCAGGGGGTATAAAAGAAACAGGGGTTATTATATCGTGATTATTAGCATGGCATTTCAACTTTGCTAATTTCTTTGTTAAGTTCAACCTTCCATGATCTAAAATAGCACACAATTTTAGGGGCGGTACCACACCTCCAAAAGTGGTCGAGTGAACGGTTCCAAAGCTCATGTTATTGATATCTGGAGAAATAAACTTTCTTCTTTCTTCCTTGGTATCAAATATATGGCCACATGTCCATGTTAAAACATTTAAGCAGACAGCAGAATTAATTAAATTTGATATAATCACGACAAAAGGAAGTGACTCTCCCAGTACCCGTGAAAATCATTCAAATGCAGTGATGCAGTGATGATAAGTTCCCACAAGTTCAGATATCACTGTTTTAGAAATGTCCTGCACCTCAGATTAAATAATATGACTGATTTAAACTATATTATGCCCCTGAGCTCGTTTTGACTGGTTTTTGTCAGAGACTGACTTAAGTTTTATTATAATGTTACACTAAAACAACTAATTTTCTAGGGTAAAGGCCCATTCACACCAAGAATGATAACTGTATGTGAATATTACTGTGAATATTAGCATCCACACCAGCATATGATAATGTTCTGTTTATTATAAGCACACAGCTGTTTTGTTGTCTGTCAAATGCTCAAACTCTTTAAAGCAGCGTGGATTCTGATTGGCGGTCATTGTTTTTATCCTCCATCAGCAGGAAAAAAATCATTCTGAAAGTGATTCAAATTATATTGGTTTCTCTGTGCGGTTATTATCTTTGTGGTGTGGACTCTTTTTATATTTAGAACTATACCTTTATCATGATAGTTATTGTCCTTGGTCTGAACAGGCCTTTATTCTCAGATTTTCCCGTATTACAAAAATACAGGTTTTCCAGGATGAATAGGAACTTGGAGTTTCAAGCTTTAATCTGAAATACATTTTAAACTAGACTCAGGGTTTATGTTAGTATTTTTATAAGATTATATTTGGCCGGTTAAGTTTCAGGACCTTGTTTCTACCATATCGGTGGCCCCGTGTCATTTTCATTTGGACTTGGAGCAGATCCACATAATGAGAATCAGATCTCACCTTCAGCACCATCATTACTGCTTGCCGGAGTCGCAGACGATGCACAACACAGAGGTCATAAACGGCTGACACGGCCAGAACAGTCACTCCCTGCTCCTTCCACAGCAAGGCCGCCGCAGCAGCACCCAGACTCCCGGCCAGCCACAGCACTGCCCGCCATACAACCCCACTTGAGTGTGTTGCGTTGGGCCTGAGATGACAGTATTGGGTGTAACAGAGCAGGGATAATAAGAAACAAAACGCTGCTCCCACATCTGCTCGCCCCACCACCCCAGCTACCGCTTCGGTGTGTATGGGATGAGAGGCGAAGAGCAGTCCCTCAAGCAGGCTCCACGGTCCTCCTCCCAGTAGAAGACGACAAAATGCAGTGAAGAGTGCAGTGACACAGCAGTGCAGGCCCACGTTGAACAGGTGGTAGCCCCGGGGGTCCAGGCCACCCAGAACATAGTTGAGGCGGAAGGAGAGGGTGCAAAGGGGGCGGAAAGACTTGTGGCTGCCACTGTGGGTGAGCAGAGTGCCCCAGAAGTCATCATACAGGATGTTCATCCATGGAGTGTCCGGTAGGAGGTCCTGGTTGGTTTTGATTGCTCGGCTAAAGATGGAGAGAGAATAAAGATGTAACATGAAAAATGGGTGCCATATTGCATGAAAAAGACATTTAAAGCAACATTAACAATAAAAATGCCATGAAATTTCTCTTCCACATGCAGATTTTTAATTGACTGACAGCCCCATTTATAACCGAATTAAAGCAAGATGCCACCAAACCCAGAATCAAACATCTTTACAGTTTTAAAGACATTATCTCACTCCATTAATCTGTGTGTGTGTGTGTGTGTGTGTGTGTGAGCAGTCATAATAAAATAATAAAATGTATGTAGTTAGAATGTTTTACATGCATACCATACATACTGTACATACATAAACATTGATTCCAATACAATGTAGTTATTATGCTTTCTTTCCCTCCATTAAGAACTGCAAATGGTAACAGTGCCTGTGATCTTGATGTATTTCACATTGCATTAAATAAAGCCATCACTATCCTGCTGTCCAGAGAGTGACAGTAGGACAATATATGCGCTTTTTTAATGTGCTCGCCAGTTTAATGTATTCTTTTCATTCGTGATTGGCATTGATGTGGGAGGGGAGCTGATTTAAATATTTAAATTACAATGATTTCCAAAGGGCAAGATTGAGACGCAAGGCCACAGGGAAATGAACACTGGCAGTTTTGCTTTATCGCTCAGTACAAAAGAATGAAAAGTGAGGTGAAACTAGTTTTATATATGCCTAAAAAAAACAAAACAAAAAGAAAGTCAGAGGGGAAACAGCTAGAAGGAAGTAATGAGGAGTGCAATACAAAAAAAAAACAAAAAAAACGAACAATTACCCAAGAAAAAACAAAACAAAACAAGAATAATAATTTTAGTGGCAGTTAATACATCAGGCCCTCAGCACAAGTGGAGCAGTTTCCTGTGGCCCATATCTCTGTCTGTAGAGTTCTCTGGGACTGAATGAGAAAGCCTGCACTTGTTTTTAACTCAGGAAACACAATGCTGGGAAAATGAAGAGCTCCATGTCCGCCATCACGCTATGACCCCTGCAGTGAGGGCTCAACTTAGTACACTGATCACCACATGTCAGATGCTGCATACCACAAACCTTTTGCTTTGACAATACAAAAGTATATAACTTCATTTCACAAATATTACTATAACACAACATCACTCTTAATATTTTCCTCATCACATTACAAGCATCTGCATTGCCCTTTGTGTATTTCTACACAGTAGATCCTGATATTTTTTATAAAATGGACCACAGTGTTTGCAAACAATTGTACATTATTAGCACTTATCTGAATTTATGTATTTGCTTATGTTGTGTGTATATCTGTTTCGAGTGTAATCTTGTTGTAACTGGGCCATAGCAAATCAGATTACTGTGAATATAGTTTGGTCCATTTAGAGCAGCTTTACTCTGAGGTCATGACTGAAGGTATTAGCAAATATTATGTACTGCTCTATTAAAACTACTACAAACACACTCAGAAGCAAAGATGTAATTGAGAGACAGACAAACAAATGTACCATGTGTTTAGATTGTGTGTGGTCCAATCAAATTTAGATAACCGAAGATGCTCATGGGTAGACGGCTGTGACACTGACCACTTGAGTGTCTCCAAAATATTTAAGTCCTTATTAAACCCAAAGATAAGCAGTGCCTGAGAAAACTGGTTGTTTTGAATTATACTAATCAGGCAGAGTTATGTATGAGGTTTATCTGTGAACCTTGAGAAGGAAAAACACTCAAGACATGAAGGCCTGTAAATTTACGTTTTCCTAAAATTGTCATTTGTCTCCTCGGGGTACTGGAAAAATGCAGTTGCATCTCGGAGTACCTATCCTTGCTCAGTGGCATTGTACTTTACAACACATACATTTAATGTTTTCGGCTTCTAGTGTTTATAATCTCTATAAATCACTTGTGAGTCGCCCTACAAAGCCACTCAGTCACAGAGAGTTCAGAAGGTTAATGCAGTTAAATGTGAGGGCGTCTGGATGTGCAGTCATTATTCATTTCCAATGCAGCCGGTGCTATGAAAGTAATCAGATTAAGCGTTTAGTTAGGTTATAAGGTGAAGTTGTATACTGACTGCCTATTAAAGATGCACAACATATTGTACCTATTTTCTAAATCAACTAGTCAGATGGTTAACAAAACAACTAATCAGTCATATAAAATGTAATATTACCATATGGTAAAATGTACCCATTAAGCTCACCAAAGTCTACATTGAGATGTTTTAGTGCACAGGGTATTGGTCTGAGTACAAGAAGTTATGTTAAAATAAAAGATTAATCTCTCACATGATTAATATAAAATTTTATTTGAAATGACAAAAGAGTTTAAATTAAGATATACATAATTAAATGCAAAAAGTCTGGCTGTGCTTAATGGGTTCATGTTTGTACCCTTTACACCCCTTTGCCATTAAGCTCACAACATGTGTTTTTGGGAAAATTCTTGTTTATTTTAAACAACTTTTTTAAAAGAACAATTTTATAAAGATTAACTTGAAGTGACAACCATCAGTTAATATTTAAAGTCTGTTTATGAAGTATTTACATAGACGTTCAGTGTGGATGAGCTTGAAGGGAGCACACTGAGCTTTACTGGAACAGCAAACCTTTTTTAGTTAATCAATATTATTAAATTAAATTTAAAGGGACAATTTTGCTAAATAATCTAGGTCATGTTTAGTTCATACATATTTCAATATGAAACGTTATTATTGAAAATATCTATGAAATTATACTTTTTCTTATTGCTGTCACACTGAAGCTGTGATTTTCATAGTAATGCACCCTTTAAGCTCACCTTAAAATATGAGGTCTTTAAAAATTATAGAAGTGTAAAACAACAGACCATCAATAAACTGTACATTTATATTATAATTGATTTAAAAGTACAAGCCAGTAATGCCTGTGAAGTGATAGATTAGTGTAGCACACAGTCTTATACAGCTAGTAAGCTAACAATGTTCTGTAGCATCCGCGCTATGTTGCTAAAACTATCTTTTGGATCTAACTGTAATTATTTCCCACATCCAGGTTATAATATGCAAACGTCTAAATATTAATCTCTTAATTTTTCAGTAGGAAATGATACTTATCCTAAATAAAGGCTTAAACATCTAAAAAAAAAAAAACACATTTAAGGGTTTGCTCTTCTGGTGAAAGTTTTCAGACAGATTTCAAAATGGCCGCCAGACAGTGTGAACACATGGATACCCATAACTCACTGTGCAATGGTCTGACTAGCTTGAAATTACAGGAGGTATATAGTAACAAACACATCAATTGGTTAAGACATCAAGTAGTATGATAAATATTTTTTCTTTTCACAAACTGAACTCAAAGACAGTAGTGTGCTTATATAAAAATAAATGTGACCCTGGACCACAAAACCGGGTCAATATGGGTCAATTAAAAAAAAAAAAAAAAAATATTTTGAGATTTATACATCATACATAAATAAATAATCTTTCCATTGATGCATGGTTTGTTAGAATAGGACAATATTTGGCCGAGATACTATTTGAAAATATGGAATCAGAGGGTGCAAAAAAAAAAACAAAAAACACAATATTTAGAAAATCGCCTTTAAAGTTGTCCAAATGAAGTCCTTAGCAATGCATATTACTACTAATAATACATTTTTGATACATTTACGGTAGGAAATTTACAAAATGCCATCAGTGAACATGGTCTTTATTTAATATCCTAATGATTTTTGGCATAAAAGAAAAATCTATATTTTAGAAAATACAAATATAGAAAAATCTATATTTTTGACCCATTTTGGCTATTGCCACAAACATACTAGTGCGACTTATGACTAATATTTTGTGGTCCAGGGTCACATAAGTAGTCGGTTCAGTCAAACTTGACACTTCTTTAAAATGCAACATTCATATTGGGATGCTGATAAATAAAATGAAATAAAAATAATAAAAATTAAAATTAATAAAAGTTAAATTCAATTAAATATACAAATAAAATATTAACAACAACAACAACAACAACAACAACAACAACAACAACAACAGCAAGAGTTTATATTTATAAGAAAAATCAGAGAGGGTATTCGAACAGATTAGTGCAAACAAAGTACTAAAGAGGGATGGAGTGGCTTTGAATCCCTGCACAGGGAAACATGGCTGTGGTGTTAATCTGATGCTAACAGGATTACAGGCAAATCATAGAGCCAGGGTATTTTAGGGGCACAGCTGGGGGACAAGGTCTTAATAATTTTAAACCTGTCCCAACAGAGATGTGTGCAAGACAAAATAAAAGAAATGTATGCAATCCTAGTGTTTGTAATGAGTAAGTAATGAAGAGCAATGAACTTTTCTTAGAAAATAAATTAACTAAAATAACTACCACTGAACTAAACATGAAGCATTAACTGTAAATATTGATGTTTTTCCCAACAGAATCAAGCAAATCCCATTTGCAGTCTTTACAACCAAATGTTGGCAAGTATTCAGAAGCCTTCTATAGAAAACAATTATGGGGAAAATTGGCATCAGCTTTAAACAGCACGCTCATAAATGTCACTGCAGTGCATTCACAAATGATGGATTTGTTTTATTTAATTCATGCTGGCAAGAGTTCCCCGCTTTTTTTTGCATAGACCAAGTATAAAAACACCCATTAGGCCATAAAGCAAAGCATAAGATGGTGTGTTTTAATATGCGATAAGCATCTCCACAACATAAATTTTTTATTCGTTGCATTCACTAAAAACTATGATTTCTTAAGGTGTCCTTGATATTTCAGATTTTTTTAAGGGTTTAAAGCAGATGTCTTTAACCCTGCTCCTGGGGACCCACTGTCCTGCAAATTTCATTTCCAACCTGCTTCAGCAAACCTGGCTGTGTATTTTCAACAAGTGACCCTGAAGAGCTTGATTAACTTCACCTGTCTTTAATTAGGATTGGAGCTAAACTCTGCAGGGAAGTGGGTCCCCAGGAGCAGGGTTGAAGACCCCTGGTTTAAAGTATCCACACCACGCAACCCATATTTTAGTGGTTGAGGAGGGTACACAACATCTGATATAAATCATAAACTCATTATAGCAGAAATGCCTGATCCTACTGATCCTTTCTCCCATATGACTTCTGGGTATAACAATCACCACAACAAATCACTGTGCGCTCCACTTTTAATCAGCCTCAATATCACCTGTCATCTGTCTGAAATGCAACATATACATTATCAGTCAAATGTTTAGGAAAAAAAATTGACCAAATTTGTGTTTCTTATGATCTGAAAGCTTATGCTTAAATGCTTGAAATTAGATTTGTAGGCAATATAAAGCATCCAAGTAAGAATTCAATTACAAGAATAAAATTTGGTCACAACATGTTACAAATTGAAGTATGGGAATGATTTCAGTATTAATAATTGGATTGTACTGACAGACAGTGCAGCACTACACAGTTAATGGGAATCTTTCATCCATCAATTATAAATTCAGTGCTGCCATCCATCAATATACACTATATTGCCAAAAGTTTTGGGAAGCCTGCCTTTACATGCACATGAACTTTAATGACATCCCATTCTTAATCCCCAGGGTTTAATATGGAGTTGGCCCACCCTTTGCAGCTATAACAGCTTCAACTCTTGTGGGAAGGCTTTCCACAAGGTTTAGGAGTGTGTTTATGGGAATTTTTGACCATTCTTCTAGAAGCACATTTGTGAGGTCAGGCACTGATGTTGGATGAGAAGGCCTGGCTCACAGTCTCCGCTCTAATTCATCCAAACATTTTTTTGAATTCTTACGTAGATTATTTATATTGCCTACAAATCTAATTTCAAGCATTTAAGCATAAGCTTTCAACATGCTTATGTCCATTAAAAACTATGATTTCTTAATCCCCCCACCACCAAACTTTACACTTGGCTCAATGCAGTCAGGTAAGTACCGTTCTCCTGGCAACCACCAAACCCAGACTCGATTACCAGACAAAGTGCTTTACACTGCATCCAATGCTTTGCATTGCACTTGGTGATGTAAGGCTTGGATGCAGGTGCTCGGCCATGGAAAACAGTTCTTGAGCTAATCTGAAGGCCACACAAAGTTTGGAGGGCTGTAGCTAATGACTCTGCAGAAAGTTGGTGACTTCTGCGCACTATGTGCCTCAGCATGTGCTGGCCCTGCTCTGTGATTTTATGTGGTCTACCACTCCGTAGCTGAGTTGCTGTTGTTCCCACTTGCTTCCACTTTGTTATAATACCACTAACAGTTGACCATGGAATATTTAGTAGTGAGGAAATATTATGAATGGACTTATTGCACAGGTGGCAACCTATCGGTACCACACTTGAATTCACTGAGCTCTTGAGAGCGACCCATTCTTTCAGAAATGTTTGTAGAAGCGTCTGCATGCATAGGTGCTTGATTTTATACACCTGTGGCCATGGAAGTGATTGGAACACCTGAATTCATTGATTCGGCGGGAGGTCCCAATACTGTTGGCAATATAGTGTACATTCATATTAAAAGGCATCTACTATAAGGTCATGCAGTTAACAAAAGCCAAACTGAAGTAAAGAGGCAGTGATCAAAGCCACCAGGCATTCACAGCTGGCCAGATGTTAAAGCCAACTCTGGCATGAGCTTTTAACTAGTCCAAGATCTTGATTAAGATTTTTCCCTCTTGTCTACTGGAACCCATTCATGAGGGCAAAAATGTATAACAGCCAATCAGAGAACACATACTTTTTTTTCCACCCATCAAAGGCGCAGGCCAAGTGGGGTGGAGCAGAGAAACTGCAGTGTCCTTCAGTGCTAGACTCTTTCATCTAATCATAGAATATTTCCTGATTACCTCAACAACAGCTACAGCAACAACTTAAAAGAACACAAGACATTGCAGATCACAAACACACGTTAGTGCACCTATCATTATGAAGACATTCCATAAACTGTATATTCTATCCCTGTAACCCTACCCATCACAGAAAACTTTCTGCATTTTTACATTTTTAATAAAACATTGTTTAGTATGTTTTTAAGCCATTTTAACCAGGAAATGTCCTCATAAACCACGTTTACATTGTAATACCAGTGTAATACCCATGACATTATACAAAATTGTGTCCTCAAATCATATAAACAAGCACACACACACACACACACACTAAAAAGTAAAAATTGTAAACAAACTCATTGAATTGAACATATGATACAAAGGTAAAGTGGAATTTCCCAATTTAAAACCCAAAACAATATTTTTGTAAATAAAAAGATAAATGACGATTATACTAAGTGACAGAAAAGTTCCCCCAAACAAAGAACCCATATACTACATCTATTCTGAAAAATACAGAATGTTCACATTCAAACTCAACCAAGACCTTAACTGCACACAAAAAGACAAAAAAAAAAAAAAAAAAAAAAAAAACCTGTCAAGCACTGATGGCCCTCACACAAACAGCACTGACTTACGATCATTTTAATGATCTGAACAGACCCAGTGAGTATCTGCAATACTTCTCACTTTGACAATTGACCTGAAAGCTTCCTCACCAAACCAGAACTGACATTGATCTCCAGTATGAGCCATCTGGGCTAATCCCAGAGCGATGTCATGCTAATGGAATAGCCATTTCACTCAGCACAAAGAAGCCTTGTTAGCTCAATGATGGATGAAGTCCATAAGAAGCCCAGTGGCAGAGGAAGCCACAGTGAAAACTGCCGTTAAAAGAAATCAATGTCTTATAAAACCACTGCAGTCCAGTCAATCAGGCACATCGTCTGGCCGTTCTGAGGATTGAAAGTGGAGTATTTCACAACTTAAAGCTCTAACAGTTTTAAATCAAGCCTAATTAAGTAATTAAGTAGCTGTGAGCACGTATTTCATGCTCAGAAAACTTACAGAAACTACTACCATTAATTCTGTTGTGTTGTTAAATTTTAATAAATTGAATTCACAGCTTCTGCAAACCTGCTACTGTAAAAGCCTGAGAAAGCCCTGAGTCCAGACCCTGTAAAGTCTCACCGTCTGAATGTTGTGATGTATGTGGAGCTGCACATCTGGAAAAGTGTGAGCTTGAAGTGTTTCTTGGCCCTCCATTGAGGTCCTTTTAATGAAAATATATATGCAAGCCATCTCTACATATAAAATGTGAATGGAGCACAAATGCTCTTACCAGGCAATGACTGCCTGGAGCCTTTAACGGTGATAGTTTTCATAACATAAATGGCTTCTATAAAATCCAGTTAAAACTAGATTTATAGGGCCACCCAACAGGGCACCAGTGCCTTGATCCGGACAGTATTGCACTTCAACACAAATGTATGTTCAAAACATACATTACAGACTGTGAAATATTATCAGCTGCATATCCTGATCCACATCTTCTGTTGTCTGGATAGGCAATAATTGAGTCTGAGGGAGTTAATTAAAAGCTAATGTCTACATTGTCTGCACAGCGGTGATAAACGATGGCCTTGATTAAATTCTGACATTGCCCGTTTCTCCCAGCGACAAACCATGTCTGTCTACTCACTGCCTTATCGCACAAATCAAAACATAATCTAGAAGAACAACCCCTGGGACTGATGCTAATTTGATGGTACTTTTGCGGTCTGGTGCCTCTAATGATCATAGATGGTTCTACTCCATTCCCCACATTTAATTATTTATAATAGAATATAATAATAGAATATTATAATTATATTAATTATATTATTAAAGCACACTTGAAAATAATGCATTTAATAGCAATGTCAACTTTTTTTATTACCATTTTTGCCATTACTGGTCCCAAGTTGTAACTAACACACATTTTATACAGTATCTTAAAATAAATGCCATGTGTTTTTATGTTTAAATCTAAAACGCTAACATTCATACAAAAAGTATCCAAATACTTTTTGGGTCCATGCTATAGTTATTTTTACTCGAGTACAAATTCTCATTCTGTCTTTCACAATCTTGGTCTGATTCTGTATGATACATGTCTGGTGTTATCAGAAGGGAGTAAGGTAAGCTAGTAAGCTGGATGTCACAGTGACCTAAAAAGCTCCCACCTGCTAGAGGAGAAAACAGCTGAATGTATTCAGACTGAAGTGGGGGACGAGAGTGAAAGTGAAGTGCACAATTCCATAAATGAAGAACAGCAGGTTCTTTTGGTGCTCTTTCACTGACTTGACCGGCCCAGACTAGTCATTAAAGAAACAGAACAAAACAGATAATTAAGGCAAAAAGAGAAAAGCCCAGACCTATTCATCACATTCTATTCTTCATCCGTGTTCTTCATCCATTCCTCTCTGGCCTTTCTTTGTAACAGTTTTCAGGATGTTCTCTAATTGGCAAGCGTCCAGCTGTGTCCCGCAACAACCTCTAAAAACGCAACATAAGCTAACTGAATAGCGACCGCTCAAGGCACGTGCATGTTCTAAATAATCTGCCATGGTTTGAATTAGGGCTTGTGTAATATAGCACTCATCTGCCATTTGTTCCACTAGGAAATCTTCAGTGAGCAAGGCTAGAAAGAACAGACATAAGCTGTGACCCAATTAAAAGGCTGCATCCTTCGAAGGCCAAATACGTCACGACGAAGGCTGTCCCAAGTCGAAGTCTCCTTCGAATGCGGCCTACAAATGTGTCCCGAGCCACATGGATAAGAACGAGTGGATGCTTCGCAGCCTAGGCTATCCCAAAATCCATTGCACACTGTTTTTTTTTTTTTCTTCAAATGCAAGTATTGGGTTTCAATTTATTTGAATATCTAACAATACAAATGTAAAACTAAAATAAAAAAAAAAAGCTTCAAAGCGTTAAATCAAAGGTTCAAATGTTGACGTCTTACTAAGATGCAATTTTATATTAGTTATATAGTTAGTAGTTATTTATTTATATATACTCTTTATTATGTACATAAATGGATCAAGGTGAGCATATTTAGACAAGTTGTGAACCCTGTTTTGCTTTCGGAGTTAAAAAAAAACGTTCAGCAAACATTATGCCGCTTGTCAACGCCAGCTGTCACAGTTGCAGTTAATTCAGGAGCATTAAATGCAGTTTATTTAGCCAATATGTTTGAGTTCTGAGTATTGAGAACAGACAAAACTACAAACACTTGGGGCCAGATTTACTGACAGCTTGCACCAGTGTAAAACCGTCTTTTGGTGTTAAAAAAAAAAAAAACTACTGTCAGGATTTATTAAAGACACGCAGTGAAAAATAAGCGCTGAAAAAAGCCTTGGACAGAGTTGTTTTTGTGGCTGAACTTATTGCATAAGCATTTGTAGGAGTTTGGATGCAAAATTTATTGGAGGAGAGAATTTAAATGAATTACGCAAGGTGATTTACTAAGGTTTGACCGTGTCAATTTACCGGTATTTGGGAAATCTGGCCCTTGGTCTTAATCACTGTATTATGAGGAGAATGAAAGGCAGCCTGTATGTGTCATAGTTGACTCCCCATAATTCCTTGCATTTGACTGATAGTAGTTTGAAACTGCAAGTATTTTCTTATCATTTAAAAGTTAGTTTAATATTTTGTTTTCAGCTTTTGAGCCCACTTTTCATGATCCAATCAATGCCTGATGGATAAAATCTTCTCTACATTTATCATCACATTAAACACCTGGTTTTACTTGGAAATGTGTCACATTATGGATGTAAAATGGGTTGCAAACTGCAACCTACAACCCCTTTGAGTTGACAAGAGAGTGATTGAAGATAATGGCTAAAATGGGGAGGAAACGAGACAGAGAGCAGAGAAAGATGGAGAACGAGAGATATTACCTGCTGGCGAGACGTACTGCTGGATCACAGTAATCTATTAACTCATGCATGGCGAATCTTTGCTACATATCGAGTGGCAGAAATGTCCATTTCATCAAATACTGACAGATGATGTCTGAGAACGGCCGTGAAAGTCATACGGAGAGAGATTCACACACTCCAATACAGATAAACACAGCAGGCGGCAGTTTATCTAAATCTCACTCTGAAATATGGTTTCTTTCCGTTTATTGAAATCAAGCATGGCCAGATAAAACACAAACTCTAGGACCTGATGGTGTGACGTTACTAGAGCCAGACACTGCATGAGTAATAATACTATCTGTGAGCCAGATAAGAGAAAAACAGCATTGAGAAATGAGCAGGGGCTCCTTTTTCAGCCCATGGTTTGAAAAATGTGTCTCAAATCCAATTAAAATCGGATGGAATGTAAACATTAAAGGGGATAGATCATAGAAACATGTATTAAAAAAAAAAAAAAAAAAAAAAAAGGGTGGGACTTGATTTTGTCCATCAGGAATTGATTAAATCATATATCAATTATATGTTGGCAAAAGCTCCTTGCTGTCTGTCTGACATTTCTCTTTTCTCAGAAGTGTGCATGCAAACCCTCCATCCCTGTACAATAAATTAACTGTATCATCTGACCGGTAATGGCGTTGCATAGCAATGAGAGCGCTGCAGACAGCGAACCTAAACAAGTCCTCATATCACTGCGA
Organism: Paracanthobrama guichenoti; assembly: GCA_018749465.1. NCBI lineage: Eukaryota > Metazoa > Chordata > Actinopteri > Cypriniformes > Gobionidae > Paracanthobrama > Paracanthobrama guichenoti. The sequence goes on from CM031946.1 coordinate 5,420,903, forward strand.
TCTTTCTTTACACGGCAGGCGAAATGCTCTATGCGCCTCTTATCTAGGGGAAACACAGGAAAAGCAAACAGATTGCTTCCGGACTGGTGATGAATTACAGACCCCAAAAAGATTTGAATAGGAATGAAATATGACCTGAATGTGGTTACTAATGTTGCCCCATCGCTCTGAGCAGAATAAAACTAAAACACAAAGCAAACGACATCACCCCCTCCCTACATACACAGCATATCATTAAGATAATGTGGGTTGAGTGATGTAGTACAAGTGATATGTACAAAATGATACGGTTGCAGTTCTCCCTCAGGAGGTTACTTGTTGAGACGCTTTCTTTGTTCTTCAAACCCACAATTCTTTCAAGTGTCTTTTTACAACAGACATCCATCCATATCACCAACAAAATCAATATCTCTCTGAACGCATGCAATATTCTCTCCACACTTACGTCCTAAAGAAAATACTGAGGGTTTCTAATGGGAAATGCATTAATGTAGATTGCCTGGCCCGGCGCTGGAGGGGTGCAGGTGTGAGAAATACAGCACAGGCCCCTTTAATACCATAACATTTCCTTCCTGACTTATTTGCTTTTCTTTTTACGAAGTGAGAGGATATAAAAACATCCCCTTGAATTAGGGATTCAAAAAAACAACGTGACTTTTGAAGCAGCAGTAATTACCTAGAAATACAAGTTGAGCTTAAAAGCGTGGAGGATTTGGTTGAATAGACCTGAGACGATGACGGACTTTGCCGCCACGCTCTGTGACACGGCCTAATGAATCTCTATTGCACTCATAAAGCAGCTGGGCCTGAAGATGTGACATTTTAAGTAATTTAAAAATCCATTTAGGAAGGCAAAATTAGGGGCTTTCAATGCAATGCAGGTAGCATTGACAGTAGATGCATGAATAATGTCAAGCACAGTGAAGTATTAGCACAGATAAAAGCTGACATAAAGAAAAACTATAGCACTAGAAAAAATTAAACTGCTTGTTTGAAAAGAAATTTCTAAAATATGATTAACTGGTATGCAGACTGTGCTTATTTGTCTTGCACATAAAATGCAAATCTACTGAGGAAATTAAAGGGATAGTTTACCCAAAAATGAAAATTCACATGATTCACTCACCCTCAAGTGACTACACAATCGGAGTTATATAAAAAATGTCCTGGCTTTTCAAAGCATTATAATGGCAGCCCAAAATCTGAAGCTCCAGAAAAGTGTATCCATCCATTATAAAAGTAATGCTTTTATAATGTTATGTTATGCTTTGTTTGTATATTGGATACGGAAGGTGGTCTGCTGGAAGCTAGATGTTTTACTTTATACTGTTTTAAATATCAAACCCATCGATTCACTTCAGAAGGCCTTTATTAACCCCCAGAGCAGTGTGGATTACTTTTATAATGGATGGCTGCCATTTACTGCCATTAAAAAGCTTGGAAGAGCCAGGACATCTTTCAATTCCAATTGTGTTCATCAGAAAGAAAACTGTCATATACAGCTAGGATGGCTTGAGGGTGAGTAAATCATGGGATCAACTATCCCTTTAAGAATATTCTGAACCATCTTCTGTTTATTATATAGATATATTATAGAAGCCAAAACTCTTGCACAGACCTCACAGAAATATTTTGCTGTAATATTGACAAGAACCATTTATGAATAGCCATACATGCAGATCATGCTTGTTTTTACACATATTAATTAGAACTACTTTACTGATCAAATTAAAACTTTATTTTGCATTACTATTTGCATATATATAATTTACAGAGGAATCCAAAAGTCTGAGACCTTATTGAAAATCTGGGATTCATAATCTAATTCAAACCAGGAAAATTAAGTTTTAGGATTTTGATGAATGTCAAACATTGTGACGTAAATCTAATGAGAAATACATAAGATTCTGCATTGTTTGTAGGTCACTAATCACATGTGACATGGACAGCGAAACATATGACCATAATTCATAATGAAAACTGTACTAGACAAATGCAAAACAGAAGCATTTCCCCTGGTGGTCTTGGACTGTTTATCTTTGGTCCTGCCAGTAAAATAGAACAAAGATTAAAGACGATCAATACGAGAAACAATCAGCAGTGTTTAACAGGACTTGGGATTTGATTCAGTCGACTTTTTCCCTCCTAACAGATGACCGGGTGCACACAATCCACAGGAACCACGATCACCCCATGATTAACCTGTCAGCCAGGCCGCCCAATTATCACTGCAGGACACCATGTTGATGGATCCCTTTTATATCCACACACACACACAGAGAGAGAGAGAGAGAGAGAGAGAGAAGAAAGAGCTTAACCGATTATGACTGTCATTAATCTCAACCTGAGCAGAAGGCATCAATTCATTAGAGGATTTGTCAGTCAGATGCACAGTACTGACATTGAGAACGGAGGATTTATTTTTGTGTGCTCCCCTGATTCCAAATTGGCACAAGGCTGGTGAGGAAGTGTTTGAAAGAGTAGAGAACAAAAGAAAGAGGAAGACAAAGACAGGAGGAGGCAGAGAGTGCTGAGACCGGGAGCTGCCGAAAGATGATACACAATCGTCATCGATCACACAGACAGCAAACAGCCACGAATGTGTGTAATCTGTGGGGGCTTGTGAGGGTTTGAATTTCCTCCTACTGTGGCGAGTTTTTATGCCCACCTATGTGTTTGTGGGAGAAGGCAGATGCCAGTGCAATGTGACACCAGGACAGACAGAGCTCATAATCGTGGGATAAAATGTGTGTGGTCCCTCAGCCAAAGTTAATTAAAAACTATTATGAAGGCAAACATCTGCAGAAATGGGAGTTTGCAAAAGAACAAAAACTATAAATATGCACTACAATATAAAACAAATAGAATAGAATACAACTTTTTAAATCAGCGCTGGATGATCCGATTTAAACAATTACTCGAGCTTGACCAATGAACCACCCAGGAAGGGACTGTCTGTCTCTGATCCAGTGAAAGTTAGTGGGCCATAGTGATGATATAGATATAATTTACAGATAAGGTGACTGTTGTTGTTGTGAATTAAAAGCTGATTTTGGCATTATTTTAGGAACAATGCTGTTTGTGATAAACTGTGGAGTAAATCAGTCAAATGGTACAGTTATGCAATTACAAATGTAAGGATTGAAAACTAAAACAAGTAGCCTACTGAAAATAGTCATTTTCAAACAAATAGTATGATGCAATATGATGCTATATTATAGTGAAAAGGGATGAAAATGAAAACCAGTAGCCTACTGAGAGTAATAATCTAATGAATAAATTAGTCAATAAATATAAAAGATTAATAAATAAATGACATATGTAAAGAAATAAATAACTAAAGTAAATAAAGCAAGTAAATAAATGATGCAATGTGATGCTATATTAGTAATGTATAAGGGATGAGGACTAAAACCAACAGCCTACTCAAATTAATAAATATAAATGAATTAATTCATAAAAATAAGTAAAATTAATATAAATTAATAAATGAGTTAAGTTAAGTGGTTGAGTGAGTGATTTGGGGTCCAGAGCCGATAGCCGATAGCCCACAAAAACATGAACCATATAAAGGCCGTGAACTCTAGGGAACTTATAGGAAGACTGATTACACATTCAAAATATTTTCTGGATTTTAACCATCAGCAACCATATTCTGATGTCTGTTGAACATTAACCTGGATGGGAAGTTATGCCTCAACTCTGCAAGACCTCAGGATTGAGGTTTCCATCACGTGTGAACACTCCATAACTCAACAACGCTCTGCAGAATCCTTTGATCCAGACTTATACTGGTATGACTTCTATGAGGGAACGTAAGGGGAGTATCGTTTCCAAAAGTTACCTCATAGTGACAGTGATGGGAGCTGCCTGAGTCTGTACACACAGTAAAATGCTGCACATACAGTAGCAAACCAAGAGAGAATCTAACTGCATTCTTCTGTGCTAAATTTGTGCGCCATCCACTCTTTTCTGCTAAAAGAACCATTCCTTTGATGTTTCTGGGTACAAAAGGTCACATCCCATGGCAGTATATCGACACTAACGCTAGTCAAGCTCAATAAACGCAACATCCTCTTCGTTGCAACACTGGCTACCTTCTTTCAAGAAACTCAACCCTTAGATGATTCCCCTCAGGGAGGCCGGTGTCATGGCCGGACCGGTACATGAGGGGGTTTCACCCTGACTGTCGATTCAGACAGAGTTCAAATGAGCCGAGTTTGCTGACAGCTCTTCAGAGTTGGCCACAGAAGAATAACCAGTGCAAATCTGCAAGTAATCAAAGCACCAACCCCCAACACACAGCATAACATCTACACAAACTCCCATAGAGGTTGCATAAATCAATAGTGCATTTGCAAAAAAACCTTACATGTGTTCTACACTGGTGGAATAATATGGCATATTAGGGGTTGAGGGGGGGGATGTGGAGTGCTTTACAATGCAACCATTTCCATTGGCAACAAATCAAACCTTTCAGTCACTCGCTCTGAATCTCGTTCACTCAGCCTCCGGCTCAATATAACCACTCAAAATGATTTTAAAATTGATTTTGGCACTTTTGATGAAGCCCATCTGCCTCTTCTTCATGAAATATATAATCTCTGTGATGTTCTTGTCTGGGTTGTGCGGTTAAACCGCTCTCTTCAGCCTCCAAACATCTCAAATTACCCTCTTTAAATCAGTCACTCTTCACTTCCTCTCTTATGTTGTGTCCCACTGCAGTCAGAGCTGAATGACAGCAGATCGGTTAGAAGAAGTGCTAATTGTTCTGGTGGCAATGTGGGGATTTAGGATTGTAACGGGTTCAATAATACACCCTGAACTGAAAAAAAGACTGAAGACGCTAACAGGCTGTGACAAAAAACACAAAGTAATGTGAGTGCGTTGATCTGTTATTATGTCCAGCAACGGACACAGTATAAACAAAATATAAAAAAAAAACTTTCATAACTATGTTCTAGCAACATTATGAAGTGCACAGAGCAAGATGTTAATTCCATGAACATGATGGTTTTTGAGGTTGGAGACATGGATTAGAGAAATACATCATTATTTTGTCTTGAATTCTTTCTCAGGCCACCAATGGACACATACCTACTTCTAAGTCGATAAAAAAAGGACAATTTCAGGAAACACTTTGTCCTTTTAAAAGGCATGAGAGCATGTCTAGAACAGATGATTTGATAAAATAAGTGGTCTGTTGCCAACTAATATCAAGGCCTGTATTAGCAAGGACTAACATTTTAATCAAAGATTAGAGCAGCTAGATCACCTACATATTTTGTTATTTTTGTGGATGGCAATTTTGTGGCAAAAATTTGATTTTTCTCACATAATTTATGTAAAATCAAAACAGCTATCGTTCATTGCGAGACGTGAGTGTGGACAAAAACGATCAAAATGCAGCCTAAATTGATTTATAAATGAATGGTTATTTAATTATTAATAATCTGTACACCTGTCAAGACCACACAGACAGCCATGTGTCAAAACTCAGATAAGAGTGTGAGCTCTCATTGATCTAGCAAATCACAATACTTGCACACTGGCGGATTATGAAACGCTCCTACTAAAAGCCATAGAGTGCTATACGGTCTCTCGTTAATAAAAAAAACCCCCCATCAAACTGAAAGCAACAATGAAGGTATGGTGAAATGCTTAATATTCCCTGCTTGTCTGCAAGAGATTCCAGAGTCACTTCAGGAAAAATAGCATTCCCCTCCTATACGAAGCTTCACAGTATTACGCAACATTGAACTGGTTAAACATGCGTTGTGTCACACAGCTGGAAGAGAGAGGGATGTTTTCTTTGTAAATCCCCCTCGGGGCCCATTACACATTTATAGGGTCACATGTTTAAGGACTGTTACAGATGCACACAAAAAAAATGAAGAACTAAGTGGCCAGTCAATTGTAACAACAGATAAAGCAACAGCTGCCCTACAAGTAGAATATGCCACTAAAATCCCAAAAACTCACTTAAATATTGAGGGAAACGTGTCATCCGCCATGGATATGGACACAGCTGAACCTGAGCTAATCAGTGAACGACGTCCAATGGAAATCTCTACACTGATATAACTAGCATTCAAAACAAACAGCAAGATCTTATATCTGCAAGCTACATGAAATTCATCCAGAGGGCAAAAACCATGTAAGCGAGGTCTTATTACTCACATTCAGAGTCATGGAAAATGCTTTAGAAACGCACAATTGGCACCAGATCACATAGCGACTCTCAAACATCGCACTGAAGACATGTAAAAATAAATTTCCCCCAGTAGGATTAACACTGGCTGACGTCCTCTGCCTTCAGTCGAGTTGGACATTTCATACCAAGAATGCTTTACTCGCTTTTTTTATTGATATTACCGTTGGCGCATGGAGTGAGGACAAGCCTCTGTAACGTTCCAAGGAAAAACACTTGACGTGATTAAGAAAACAGAGACAGAGCGCGGTATCCCAGAGCTCTGGAAGCCCAAGACTGCAACCACATTTCAACAGCTGGTGCATGACCACAGTCAGAGACAGAAAACAATCCGAGGAGTCGAGTATGGAATCACAGAAAACCAATCACGGATTCTTTGATTATGCTTTGTGCACACAAACACATAAATCAAAGCAACTTAAACCCCGGGGACCAGGGGAAGGACGCAGGACTGTTGACCTTTATGCGAGAAGGTCGATTTGATGAATGACTCTGCAGGGTCAGTGTACTGATTGGGGATCTGTGGTCACTCAAGAGGGACAGAGAAGAATGCATGTGTGCCTCTCTTGGGTTTAAATTAACACTGGGTCTCATCTGAAAATTAAAGGTCACATGTTGTGATTTAACATTTACAAAAACACCACTTGCATCACCCCTACAACTGGTTCAAACTAAAATTCGAGCTTAAGTCACTGAGTAGATCAGCTGAATATGATGAATATCTGCCCAGTTGAAAATGTGATTGGCATTTTGGAGGTCATTTGGAGGTTTTGGGATTTGGAGGTCAATAGCCATGTTTGGGAATTTAATGTATGCACAAAATTGGACTACCACATAAAACATTTGCAAATAAAGCATCGTTCCCATCCCATGTGGTCAAGAGAACAAAATCGTCACTTCCTGGGGAATTGAAAAAAGGTATCAAAAACAAAAATGGAAGCAGCTGCAATTGAGGAAGCCACTGCGTCTCTTTTTTTATCAGTTATATCATAAATGACTTGCGCCCCAGAGTGTGCAGATGAAACGCAGTAAACACTGTCATGCTATCTTGCGTTCTGAGGATGCCTGGTGTTCTGGGAGGTAATTATACCAAATCATTTTAATGACAGACTTTGGCTCAGGCATTTCAGAATGACCAAACCAACATTTGAGATGCTGTGCAATGAAACTGGTTAGTCCAGTTATCAAGCAAAGTCACCTGAGTTTTTTGTTGCATATTGAGGGATTTATTCAAATTAATTTATTATTTATAAATGTGTTTCCATTGTAGTTTATGCGCATGTCTTCTTATCTGATAAAAACATTATCCGCCTCAAATGAGCGCATAAGTTATGCACATTTTAAGATTCCATCCAGATTTTTTCAATGCAATATCCCAAGATTATAAAAATAGGAGGATGGAAACAGCTAATGAGATGTTGAAAGTATAGCATGAACATTGATGTAGTCCCCATGTAGGTTCTTGAAATGATCTATAAAGCCAAATTACCACCTGGGAGTTTATCAATTAATCTTAACGGAATCCGAAGCAGCTGGACGTTTACACAAATTATCACTTACCCTGTTGCTTTGGCTACTACACTAAACCCATCATTTCATGGGTCATTTCGCTGCAGTAAACCTACAAAGACGCCCAGGGTTTTGTCTGGCAAAGCATGCTGAAAAGGATTTCCCAGAAATAATAATAAAGGGAAAGACAGTGACAGCAAGCCCACAGAGTCAAATATATGAGAGACTGGCTAGTTGACAAAAGAGCCATATCTCTAAAGGTTTTAGGATCAGTGTTTCCCCAAAAGTGCACATTTTGGATGTCTCAGCATCTGTTTCAAGTCTTGTAGCCTATTAAACTAAGTGATAGGTTTGACTAGCACCAAACCTGCAGTGTTTGGAGCACTCAGGGGCAAGTTGTCACATTTTAACTGTACCTACATGCTTGTAAAGCAGGCTACATTTAACATTTTTTGTTTCATGTTGATTAAAATTAATAAACAAACCCTAACCTGAAAAAAATATTTACTGGAGTAAAAAAAAAAAAAAAAAAAAAAAAAAAAAAAAAAAGTGTGACAACTAGCCCCGGTTTCCCCTATAATAGAGGTGCGCGCCGAACACTTCTAACGCTAAACAATAAGCAAAATGTCAAACGACAAACAATAATAGCGCATCTCTCACATTATGAAGGTTTCCTACATATATTTCAGGTAACGTTACATCTATTTGGGTGAATGTAGTAAGAGAGCAAAGCTGTTTTCACGAAGTTAATGTGTTGTTTTGACAAACTACACAATATAGAAACAGCCCGTCAGGTGGCTTTATCTGCGGTGAAATGTACGAGTAAAAGCACGTCTAACTAAACACACACGTGTCACTGCTGTCAATAACTGCGAAGATGAAGTGATGGAGAAGGACTGTACCTGTCATCATAGCAGAAATCAGCGCTCAGTGTGTTCGTGTAAAGGAGCAGAGCCACAGCACTGCACACCAGCTCCACTATCATCTCAACGACAAACAGGAGAAAAGAAAGTCCAGGAATGAATGACACTGATCAGTCCCTGTCTCTGTTTGCTGTTGTCCTCATTGTTTTGCTCCCGCTGCGAGATGGGAAGAGTTTCAAAAACAACCATCGCTCGTCTAACCCATTTTCAGTCCAAGGCTTTGGATTCAGCCCTCAAATTGTGTTCGTACTGTGTGATTTCGTTAATAAAAGGGGAGTAATCGGTTGCTCAAGCCGTAGTGAAACATCCCGTTGCAGTTACACCCTCCTATCAAACACAGCACGCGTGTGATATTTGTGAACGCCGCGCATGCGCAGAAGGAGAAGCATCAGCATCTTTGCACTGAGCGCCTTGCCCTATTAAACTGATTTAGAGCTTGAACATAATAAACTGCAATTGCGTTGGTTTGCAGCATTTACATTTGTTATGAGCAACTTAAAAAAACAACAACAAACAAATTAACATTTATATTACACCAAATTCCATTGATTGGTATACGATAAATGTCACATTTGGAGGCCCGTCATGCCAACCAAATTTGAGAAATGTTAATAAACCAGGGGTTTTCAATCGTTTAGATGCCACGGACCCCCAAATATTATCATCATTGTGTGATATATTTTACAAACACCCAGTTTATACACTGAAAAATGTATATTTTGTTTCTATTAAGTTACATCATTATGTATTTTTCTACTCACGTAATGTATTTATATTAAATATTTATCCATCCATCCATCCATCCATCCATCCATCCATCCATCCATCTATCTATCTATCTATCTCTATTCTCCACATTCCCTATCTGTTTTGAAAACAGTTCGAAAAACCCCTGTAATAAACCATTAAAAATATCGTATCTAATAATCATTTTCTTTGCAGGAAGTGTAGATGATGAATGAGATATTTTTGCGCCCTGCGGTGAGTTGCACTTTTTCCATGTGATTCTTTCTGAAAATCCCTCCCCACCGAGGAGCAGCTGGAGCAAAACCTGCTCAGAGCATGTGTGAATCTGCAGGAGTCGAACACAGGAACAAGAGCGAGAGGAGATCATTTGTACCCCAGTGTCGTCACTCCACTCCTTATCCACCCCGCTGACCTCAAGCTGTTGACCCTTGACCATCAACCCCACTGGGAGGACAACTGCTTCTTTCAGAGATCAACATAAGCTCTGACCTTATCAGTTCAGCATTCTGCTGGGGATACAAACCGTCAGATGGAATAAACTCAAAAGTGTCCAATTAAAAAAAAAGCAATGGGACAATAGCTAGCTTCTATCCCTCTTATACCCCAAAACTTGGTTGCAGGTGTGTTCTAGAGTAAACAAGACCACTTTTATATTCAAATACAATTAAATAAAGAATAAATCATAGAAATAAACGCATGCAACAGCTTGCATGCGAAGACGTTCATAACAAGGCCAAAGGCCAAGAAATAAGATTTGTTTTGAAATTCAATTAGTTTTGTTTCTCACTGGTAGAGTTTAGTTTTTTTCATCACAGCTAATAAATATCAAACAGGAAACAGCAGTGCCACAGCCTGGACTACTCCTGCTCCGAAATAGCACCTGCTTCATTTAGACCAGCACGAAAGCACACGGAGTTCAACTGTATTCAAATAACAGAACCAAACTTGACTTGGCAAATTGTTTTATAATTTGTTCTTCATCCTCAAAAGCAGCATAACATTACTTTCCATAAAAAAGTAACTAGCACATTACTTTTTAAAGTAACTTTCCCCAACACTGACCATGCATATGTTTATATATTTAAAATGTGTCATGTTGGCATATTTGTAAAAGGCAGCTTGCCTAATGAGAGATTTTGTTATGGTTTCCATTCAGCCCAACTCTGTAAAAGCAGTGAGGATATTATAGGAAAATGTTCCCAGGGCAAAACATTTTAATCTGAAACCTTTCACATCGCTGTCCAATTTGTGATAGGAAACACATTACAAGAACCTGTTTACATTTTCATCCACAACTGGAAAAAAAAAAAAAAGAAAAAAGATAGATATCAGTGATTTCTACAATAATCAAATTTGGATTGAGGCCCATGAAGCATAGACGATACACTGAGAGAACTTGAACACATTTAATTAATGTACGGCCTTCGGCCAGACATGAATTAGTTCCTTAAAATCCTGTTAACACTTCAGACAGTGAGGCAAAAAAGAAGCTGATTATTTTCAGATGGAGCTCATCATGCGTCATTGTAGATGAGATTGGCATATGTTTGCGTGTGAGGGAGAAATAAGAGACGAGACTGAAAGAGAGAGAAATAATAACAGAATATTTTCCATCTACGCATCCTGTTTAGTCCCTTTGAATCACTGATGAAAAGATAAATCGCACCTCTCTTTCCTTCCAATTCCACTCACTCTTAGCCTCCCCTCTCCTCCTCCTTCTTCTTTTCCCATACAGTTCCCATATTAAAGCACTGATGCCTGATAAGGAGTATTGTGTGGTTCCTCCCTGCTTCCCCCGCTGACCGGAAGCTTCGCTGGCTCCCCATTGACTTTTCCCAACATGTCCCCCCTCATCCCGTTCTCACACAGACCTGCCAGGGCTTTGATGTCCACGCAGCTAAAACATCGTAGAGAAAAGTTGCATTCTGGTAGCAAATAATTCAATGAATGTATCATTGGGTGTTCACACGAAACACATTCTTGTGTTTAAAGTCCCCATGAAATGAAAATGGACAATTCTTGTTTTTGTTTATGGAACATTGCAATACTTATAATAAATGATTTATCCATGCACATCATTTTTTTTTATATTCATGTGCCCTCGTAATATTTAATCAAAATAACTTCCTCTCCCTCTTGCAGCGACATCTCTTCTCTGATGATGTTTATTGGAACAAGGTGGCGGGACAACCTGTCACTCACATGAGATCGACCAATAGCAAACCACAACCATCAAGTCCCTCTACATTTTCCGTTTCATTCGGATGAGCGATTCTATACATTTAGCAGTTCGTAAAGTTAAGGAAAAAACTGTTTACTAACAGAAATTCTTTCCAGTATTTTATTGAAAACATATTACATTTTAAAAATGCAGTGCGTGCCAAATACAAGTTACTTCCGCTTTTGTTTTGTTTTTACTTACAAAAAAGTAATTTATTTTATTGTATTGTTTGTCAACTCTGTTACAGACAAATGTGTAGAAATAACATTGGCAACAGAGTTTGACAGTAACAGGATTTACTATTTTAAACGTTTTGGCCAAAACTCCACTTGCTAGCATAAAGAGCACATGGCACTAATGAAATCATGATTCTGTGTTCATTTTGATATTGTGTGGACGTTTTACAAAATAACTCTTGGTGTAAGAACTTTTTAGATTCAAATGTTTTTTTGTTTTGTTTTTTCAGAGAGAGCACACATACCTTTCAGTGCTTCAGATCTTATTTCCCAGCATGCTTTGCCATGACACTCATAAGGGACAGTCCATTCCAAAATTAAGTGTTATATTAATGTTAAGGTGGAGATTTAATAATGTTTAATGTTTTGTTATGCTAGTTTAGACGTGTTTCTGTTAAGTTGGATTTTTTTAGTCATGGTGAGAAGTCATTTGAGAACAGATATACAGTATGTTAAATGTATTATATTGCTGTCTTCATTCAGTAATCGATATGCTAATGCTATCAAAGCATTGTGTAACCAAGAAAGGTGGCATTTATTGAATTAGCTAGTTAAAGCTAGTCAAGTTTCCACTAAAAATGTGAGATCACATGATATTTTTATGTTAAATGTATGAATTAGCTTACTCAAATATTTCAAGTTCAGAGCAATTAAAATGTATGATTACAAAAAAAAGCTAATCCTTGCATTCCCCACCCCCAAATCCACTGCTTTGTGTCTCGTTTTTAAAGGCAAAAAGACGTTCTGCGTGTGAACCTGCGGCCCTAAGAAGCCATTCAACGCATTTAAAAAAAAAAAAAACATTCTATTGCGCTGCTTTTCCATTGTTTTTCTACACAAACATGCGGTAGAAGGACACTTTGACCGTTACGTTAATGACATGCCATTCTAAAAACATGGCACTCAAGTTAAGTTTTCTTAGTAAAAGTACTCACTACTATCTACCTGCTTATTAGCATCCATATGTTAATGGCTGTTTATTAGTAGATATTAATGCCTTATTCTGCATGACCATATTCTACATCTCCAAAAACCTTACTAACTATGAATAAGCAGTAATTAGGAGTGTATTGATGCAAACATCGTAGTTAATAGTATTGGACCTTGATTTAAAATGTGAACAAAGTAAAATAAAAGAAAACGGGCATTTGCATTTTCTTCCATTCCACATCCACCTAGCATATTTACATACAAAAATAATTTAAAAGCAACAAAGATAAACGCAAAACGCATTCTTTCTGAACCAGCCCCACAAGGTTAACAAATGTACATTGCTTGAAGTCCATCCAGCTTTGGTAAATGTGCTATTATTTATATAGTCATTATTAAGTCATGAAGTCAGTGAAAAATGAAAAATGATTCTCCTCATAAGCAAACAAATAAGTTGACTGTTTCTGCTTTAAGAGACACATTGCAGTTTTGATGATGTACTAAAAGGGAACTTGTTTTGTTCAAATTCTTGGTGACGATAGAGAAGCATTTCCTCAACCTCCCTTGCATGCAAAGAAAAAAAATAAGAACATTTTCAGGAAATAAGGGAGTGAGTAAGCTGGTTTCCCATCGCTTTGCTATTTCTGTCTCAAAGAGATGTTTTGGAGTGCATCATGTCATTATCCTGAAGCTTTTCCTTTCTCTAATTTAGACGCAGAACAGGATATGCCACAATACTTCCGCTAAAAAGATGAAGTCATGATAAAAACATATGGTCAACAGAATCATTTTGGCAAAGTATTAGACTGGCACCAACAAATACAGTGAAGTTCAGGCTCAAGTGCTGCAGTGTCAATCTTGCTTATCTCCACACAGACACACTAACAGCGTCTATCTTTTCCAGAAATAATGGCAGAGAGGTTGCATTGTTCTGGTCAAGTGGTACCATGATAAATGGATGTGGAGCTGTTAGAGAAGGAAAAGTCATTAGAAGCAGGAATTGCATGCTTAGGCTTAGCAACGTGGCCTACTTTCCCTGAAAGAAACTTTCCTCAAATATTTACTCTACTGTTTAAATTCAATAAATAATGACTTGTAATTACTACAATGAAAATATGAATTCACTGGAGTCTGTAAACGCTCATTTACACATTAATTTAGTCACAGCGATTTGTTAATGTTTCAGCAGAAGTTCATCAGGTTTTCAGTAACCACTTTTGCCACTTAGTATGTGGCTTATTATGAAACTTTATTGCTCAAAGTATGACAGGCCATAATTATCAATATATTTCATGGAGTTATAACATCTAGTGTAGTCCATGCCTCGACGGCTCAGGGCTGTTTTGGCAGCAAAAGGGGGAGCAACACAATATTATGAAGGTGTCATAATGGTAGCCTGATTGGTGTATAGTAGAACAAGCAAGTGAAGCAGACGCACAAGAAACAAAGTCAGACATTTTTTTCTTTTTGTCTTAAGTGCTGCTAGTTCTTAAAAGGGTTTTGATCAGGCAAAAACACTGAAGAATCAATCAGATTAAGACAACAGCTACTTCGGGGCGTTTCATTTATGAATATTAACTAAAACTTGCAAGTCAGGAGAATAATGGTCTTTGGGCAATGGCTAAAAATAATGAAGAGCTCAATGTCGGATTAATATTAATGGTGTGTTAAATAAGTGGAAGCACAAGACGTCTCAAGTGTGACTGATGTCCTCGTATGGCTGGCTAAAGGCTGATATATTAACCAGTCAGACTAATGAACACTAAAAGCAACGTTCTGCATCCCATTGATCACTATATCTTTCTGCTTTAAGCTGCAGACCGATCCGTTATGCATCATAACTGAACCGATCCAGAGCCAGGTTTTTTGGAGCAGCTGGAATGAATTCAAAACTGCTTTTAATTTACTGTGAACTGCAACCGACTCTATTTTAACATCATTTATATTTCAGATCGTTTTTTGTAAAATATAATTATAGTTTTTCCTCAATTGCTAACAGCTGATTCAATCGGCCCAATTGATTCATTCAGTTCTCGAAACTAAGACAAACACACTCAAAACTGTACTGTAAGATCGCTTTACTGTAATGAAAATAACAGTATCTGATCAAATACCAAATTTCACTGTATCTGCACCCCTCTATTTATGTTGTATATGGTAATAGAAACTGACTTGCAAAATGATTTGTGATTTCCAAAAGGAGGTTTTAATAATATTGTTTTGAATTGATCTTATTAGTGTTCCCTGGGCAGTCGAGGAGTCTGTGTATCTGTAAGGCTTTTTCTTTCAAAGTTTGATTATGATAAAAGAGAATATGTTTTTGACTAAAATATTTGATTTGAGTTTGTGTAGTTTTGAGATTGTGTAGTTGGTGAATTGTTTAATGAATTGTGTGTTAGCAATCGAGAAAAAAGATGTAAAAGAGCATTTTTATTGTTGGTTTAAAAAAATGGACAACAATTAATTTAGAATCTGAATGGAAAATAAAAACTATAAAGTTGTATCAAATTAACAAATGAAAATGAATCAATAAATTACACTAAACAGCAGGGCTAGCGGCGCTGGTCTTCAAACTGTAGATTCCTTTATACCCACAACAGCATAACATCTCGGGGACTGGAGCGGGTCAAAGAGCTGAACCAGCGCAGAATGAGAAACATTCTCCTGTAAGGAAAGAGACCGTTTAAATGTAGAATTACTCTGAAATCCACAGAGCCCCTAAAGGGACATGATGATGATGATGATGATGATGATGAGATGCTAGGAACTTTGCGTTGTGAGGTTCTCAATATAAAAATCAGGGAACATGACTTGCAATCTATCAGGCTATACTGGTCTCGCTGTGTGATTTTGATTTACTAAAAATGACCAACTCATAAGAATCAATTGTCCGGCAGTGAGACTACACTGGTTGTGCTGTATATTTTTGATATACAAACAAGAATCAGCTCAAATCATTTGTTCAGGAATCAGAATACACTGGTCATGCTGTATGTATCTGATTCCTTCAAAAACAGACTCATTCATTTGGGAATAGGACTGGTCATGTTGAATGTTTTTAATTCAAGTGGTTTGTTCAGGAATCAAATTACACTGGTTTCAACCCTGTTTGTGCTTGTATATATCCAGTCAGAGAATTATTTTAGCTGAACCATCATTTATGTTCAGTTCCAAGAATATCTATAATAAAAAAATAGTTCAGGTCCAATAGTAATCTTAACTGAAGCTTGTTTTAATCCAAAATCCATTTTACAGCTTTCTATAATCACTGACCAAGGCACGTTAATACACTTGGCAGAACACCCAGAGTACCGTGTTATGAAATGGTTTATACAGGACAAAACCATCCACAGGCCAAATTGTAAAGCATACTCAGTGTATTTCAGAGAGCTGTCGATGTGAATCCTTATCATGTTGTCAAGCCCTCTGTCTGACAAATCATATACCTCTGTAGAAAAACACACAGATCTGACACTGGAGAGGTTTTACTTGCTTTACATTGCATGACAAGATAAGTGAACCCTGTAAGATTATGTGGAAATGATTCCCACAGAAACTTGCTGTCACTGTTTTGTGACTATAAACAAAATGATTTTGTCATGCTCTAAATTTTCAGTCTAACAATCTTCACAGATGGCTGAGTCTGACACTCCTGACTGTCGGTGCGAGGAGGTTTGTTTGAGGTTTTATGTTCAAAGCTTGGTGGGCAAGAGGGAAATGGAGGTGTAACTTAAAACCTCTGCACTCCTGTATGTTGGAATCCCTTAAAAACATTTTTGACTGTTTTGGAGCTGCTATATGTGGCTAATGTCTGTTTGTAAAGGTTTTAGATTAGGGACATCTGTGCTGTGGCCCTGAAGTAAAGCCTGAAACAAAAGCCCCTCACAGTTCTCCAATTATATGAGGATTAACATCTCAACATATACAAATAGGGGGTAAACATACAACTGTGGGTGAACTGGTACTGTGTTATCTGCCTTGACAATTGTTTTTTTACCTGCTCTTTCAAGTAGCAAAGTCGGTCCAGGAGGATGAGACCCTCTATGCATGGAGCCAAGGTTACTTTCAACTGAGGAAGATGAAAACAGCACGAGACAGACTGATATAGGGTTAGTAATTAAAGCATAATGGACATACAACTTTCTATGACACTCACCATGTTAAAAGCCACCATCTCATTCATCCTGGGTGTGTATCGATCATGATAGCACTGAATGTCGCTGTCAGATAGCTAAAGAGAACAAGAGATATGGACTAACACTCAATGTTTTTAAATCAATAAAAGGAACGAGATCATGTCCTATTCATCAACCAGAACCTACCTACCTATATATATATATATATATATATATATATATATATATATATACAAAATAAACAATTCAATAGAATAATTAAATGTAATATAATTTAAATAAAAATATACATGAATATATAAATACATGTATTTAATATATTTATATAAATATTTATATAATCTGTGCTGTAGTATACATACCCACATGTGTGTGTATATGCACAGTGTCTTATTTATATATATATATATATATATATATATATATGCACATGTAATATTTTATTTATATAAAAATAAAATATACATGAATATAAATTTGAAAATACAAATTTATAAATATAAAAATAAGATTCAAAATAAATAAAATATTTT
The DNA here is from genome assembly GCA_018749465.1 of Paracanthobrama guichenoti. Classification (NCBI taxonomy): domain Eukaryota; kingdom Metazoa; phylum Chordata; class Actinopteri; order Cypriniformes; family Gobionidae; genus Paracanthobrama; species Paracanthobrama guichenoti. The sequence continues at coordinate 5,438,349 of CM031946.1, forward strand.
CCTTTTTTAAATTTCATATTTAAAAAAAAAAATATATATATATATATATATATATATATATATATATATATATATAAATAGTTGTCAAATCAAATTTAAATACATATGTAAATACATATTACATATATAAATACGTGTAATATTTCATTTATATACAAATAAACATGAATATATTCTAATGACTAAGTGTGTGTATATATATATATATATAAAAAAATTAAAGATATTACAAAATATAAACTTATTAAATAAAAATAAATTTTAAACACAAATGTAATATTTAAATAAATTTAAATAAAATAATTTAATATAATTTAATTCATTTATAACAAATAAAAATATACATAAATATATTGAGACATACAATTTTGCAAAATAAAAATGTAAATAATGTTCCATTTTAAATATGTAATATTTAATTTCTATGTTCTATTTAATTCATTTAAATTAATTAATAATTAATAAAAGTATAGTGTGCATGTATATATATATATATATATATATATATATATATAAAAAATATAGCAAAATTGAAAATAATTTTAAATCAAATATTTAAATAACTTTTAATATACCTATTTCTCCACTAAAATCAGGTTACAAAAAAAAAAAAAAACAGATTTTTTTACAAAAAAAGTCCACTGATATCGTCTGTGTCTGCTGATGCCTTTTTAATAGTCTCTTGCTCACTCTGTGCCCACATTTCCCAACATGTCAAACATACTTTAGTCTGTTTATCTCATTAGTTTCATTGTGGTGTAATTCAGATGCATGTGGGCAGACTGAGAAAAGATTAAGCGTAATATGAGAACAATCAGTTATTACTTTAGTCTCATCCAGATCCAGCTTCTTAAGAGCCCGTCTGACATAGTCCACAAACGACGAGGCTTTGGAGTACACGTTCCCAACACGTTTCTCACTGCCAATAGAAAACAAAATACAGCATCATATCGAATAAACTAACATAATGTATATTGTATGTATATTAATTGATGTTTAATATAATTTAGAGACTGATATTAATGTGCAGACAGTAAGTCACATGCAGAGAGTGAACTCTGCACTCCTTGTTGACTTGCACATTACCGTAACCTGATGGTTTGGCTTTGACTCACAGGAGTTTATTAAACTTGAAAACAGGGCTTTAGGGTTTGAGTCACGAGCATCAGTCACCACTGAATCAGATCTGCTCTGTGCAGTCATGATCAAATATCTCGATAAACATTTCTCAGCCTCCGCAAAAGGAAGGAAGGACCAGAGGGAATCTGGAGCCTCTTTATTCTCTCCTCTAGTTTACTAAAGCTCTGCGACGACTAAAACAGAGACAGGCGGTTGTTTTCTGTCTAATGAGCAGATGATGTGGTGAGAGTGCTGTCGATGAGATATCTGATCCTGCTGTTTGTGAGGGGAGCGGCGTCAGTGAGGGAGCTTAATATTTGTCAGTGTGTGCGTTTCACACTGAGAGTGTCTCATCGGGGGTCCGGGGTGTGTATTTCCGTTTTCAAAATATGTTTTATGTTTTCAAATATAGGACAGCAAACGGATTTTTAGGGTTTTGTATAGAACTATAATTAACTGCCAAACCTGTAATATTTAGTTCAAGTGCCCCTATTATGCTAATTTCAAAGGTTCCTAATTTTGTTTTGGAGGTCTCCTACAATAGGTCTGCATGCATCCAAGGTGAAAAAACACTTTAATTTTGTCATAATATACATTGCAGCATCAGCTCTTTTTTTCACACGATCTGAAATCTGCTCGATAAAGAATCCAGTCTCTCTAAACCCCTCCTTTCCAAAAGCCTACTCTGCTCTGATTGGTCAGATGGCCCAGTCTATTGTTATTGGTCTACCACTTACAGCACACACACACACACACACCGATCAGGCATAACATTATGACCACCATCCTAATATTGTGTTGTTCCCCCTTTTGCTACCAAAACAGCCCTGACCTGTCAAGGTATGGACTCCACTAGACCCCTGAAGGTGTGCTGTGGTATCTGGCACCAAGATGTTAGCAGCAGATCCTTTAGTCCTCAAGTCCTGTAAGTTGCGAGGTGAGGCCTCTATGGATCAGGCTTGTTTGTTTAGCACATCCCACAGATGCTCGATTGGATTGCGATCTGGGGAATTTGGAAGCCAAGTCAACACCTCAAACTGGTTGTTGTGCTCCTCAAACCATTCCTGAACCATTTTTGCTTTGTGGCAGGGCACATTATCCTGCTGAAAGAGGCCACAGCCACCTGGGAATACCATTTCCATGAAAGGGTGTACATGGTCTGCAACAATGCTTAGGTAGGTGGTACGTGTCAAAGTAACATCCACATGGATGGCAGGACCCAAGGTTTCCCAGCAGAACATTGCCCAAAGCATCACGCTTGCCTCCTTCCCATAGTGCATTCTGGTGCCATGTTTCCCAGGTAAGCAATGCACACGCACCCGGCCATCCACGTGATGTAAAAGAAAATGTGATTCATCAGATCAGGCCACCTTCTTCCATTGCTCTGTGGTCCAGTTCTGATGCTCACATGCCCACTGTTGACACTTTCGGCGGTGGACAGGAGTCAGAGGCTATGTAGCTCCATACACAACAAACTGCGATGCACTGTATATTCTGACACCTTTCTATCAGAACCAGCATTAACTTCTTGAGCAATTTGAGCTACAGTAGCTCTTCTGTTTGATCAGACCACACGGCCAGCCTTCGCTCCCCACGTGCATCAATGAGCCTTGGAGCCAATGAGCCATGACCCTGTCGCCGGTTCACCACTGTTCCTTCCTTGGACCACTTTTGATAGATACTGACCACTGCAGACCGGGAACACCCCACAAGAGCTGCAGTTTTGGAGATGCTCTGACCCAGTCGTCTAGCCATCACAATTAGCTTCCCAGCGCAGAAAACAACATCTTCTTGACATGTCGACGACACAAACTAAACTCTTCCGGGCCTCAGCTACAACTACAGTGTTTGAAGGCGTGTCAAAGTCGACGTTGTTCGCGCCAACAGCCAATGAAGACCATAGGCTTGCATTATGCAAATCTGTTACAAACCTTTGTAGGTTTGTGCAGGAAGTGAGACTGGATTACTGATGATAACTGATTTCAGGTGTGCACTTTGACCTTTGAAACTATGCAAACCTTTTACATTCACAAACAGTATACTGTATATAACACACTACATGACTGATACTATCCAAAAAAGCCTAATAGGGGCACTTTAAATCATGAAAATGTAGTGTGGCAACCATTTGTTTTTCCAGATGTTTATATGCATCTAAAAGCCATTAAACAAACAGAGCTGTTATTATTAATATCATGCATACCACAGTAACAAAACAAATCTAGTATGCTATAAATATTACACAAAATCTATAATGCAAATGGTGGTACATATGATGGATACCTTTTAAAGCAATCGTAGTGATCCTGTAAAATAACATGGAGAACCGCCCGATAAAAAAGTGACTCCATAGGCAGCTGTAACAGTCAAGAAACCCTGTTAACCACAGTCCAAACTATTTTGTTTCATTTCAAAGCTGATTTTGCCTGTTTTTATTTATTTATGCAATACATACTTACTTGGTTGCTTATGTTTGCTTACTTATTTGTGTTTTTAATTACATCATTTGAAGTGTTTGTCCCGTTTGTGGCAACTTTAAAAACAGATCGGGTCACATTTTCCATTACAATTATGTCATACAAACAATCAGCCGGTTAGAAGACAGCACAAAGAGATTGTTTGTGCTGACAGCTTCACCTCTGAACTTTCATTCATTTTTATGCGAGAAAAAAAATCTCATTAAAATACACAGCGCATCTAATTAAATCACATAAATATGCATAGCCGCATATGCTGCACGTTCTGGCATTCAAGCCTGACAGACACATTACGATCAGCTGTGCAAGCGGCTCTGGTTGCATGAGACTGCTCTCCTTATATGCAAATCCTACAGGAAAAATTGAATTTTAATTGAAATATAAATATTAATATGATATGACACAATCAAGTACTCACCCCTCCTCCGGCAGACACCCTCTCCAGAGCCTGAGAGGGGGAAAATGAGTTTGTGAAGAGCTCAACATTAGTCAAGCCTGCTGGAAGCAAGCTTGAATTGAGGCAGTAGAGGTAACTAAACACATGGTAACATGATTTGATAGTAGCTTTTAATTTAATAGCAGATACAGTTTATCTTTTTTGTTTAATCACCTGATTATGATAAAAAACATTTTATATAACAGCTTATAAGCAAAGGATGTGGTTGAAGATGTGTGGGCAATGTGAGATGTTTTAGTGACGTGTGAGGCAGACTTACGAGACACGCTGACATCCTGGCATTTCGACCACAGAAACAGGCCTGATCCTTCAGATACTGACTCATGGGGAAACCACACACACCACTAACACACCCTAACGACATAAAAAAAAAAAAAAAACAGAAGAAGAAACAGCTTTTAGCATAAACTTCCGTTCATAAGTTTGGGGTCTGTAAGATTTTATTGGTTTTGAAAAATTATACTTTTATTCTGCATTACATTAAAATTGATCAGGGAAAAAAACCAGAAATGCTGTTCTTTTGAACTTTCTTCTTGAGCAGCAAACCAGCATATTATAATAATGCTGAAAATGCAGCTTTGCCATCACAGGAATAAATTACATTGTTTTATATTTTAATATATTTTAAAGTTATTATTTTACAATATTACTGTTTTTACTGTTTATATGATCAATTATAAACATAAGAGATAACATGAGAGCATGAGTTAGCATAAGATAACATACGAGCATAAGGGACTTCTTTTAAAAACATTAAAAATCTTACAGACCCTTTAGTTTATGTCTAAATTAAAGCAGATCTTCGAACACTGAACATTTTGTGGATGAGAACCTGTTGAGCAGAGCACATGCCATTCAAACGAGACCCACACTGTGGTTTGGAGTCTATTTGTGGTGCAGATAAACACCGTTTATTCCAGATATCATGCTAATCTAAACCATGCCAAACGGAATAAGATCCAGAGTCCAGATCAGGCCTGAAATGTATGTGTGTGTGTGTGTGTGTGTGTGTGTGTGTGTGTGTGTGTGTGTGTGTGTGTGTGTGTGTGTGTGTGTGTGTGTGTGTGTGTGTGTGTGTGTGTGTTAAAGTTTTCTATCCCAGGGGGAACTTCAAACTGAATGCACACAGACTCGTGGGGACTTAAATTGAGGTCCCCATGAGGAAACATAAATCAGTGTGTGTGTGTGTGTGTGTGTGTGTGTGTGTGTGTGTGTGTGTGTGTGTGTGTGTGTGTGTGTGTGTGTGTGTGTGTGTGTGTGAGAGAGAGAGAGAGAGTGAAACAGAATGAGCTATGTGTTAAAAATGGACAGAGAAGAAGTGTGTGCAACACAATATTAGTGACTTCATTACAAAACATCTGACTCATTGTGAGTGAAATTTAACACTGTCTTGAGTCGACCAATCAGTGTGGTGCTTTAAACTGAAGGGCCTTCAGTTTGAGTTTGTGGCTTTTCCAATAAAACAGAGTTTAAAACTGAAATCTTTTTATGAAAATACCAATTTTATGCACAGAGACAACTGTAAGTAAGCCATTTACAGATTGACTGCTTAACTAATGATGTTTGTGGGTGGGACTTCCTGTTTCCTGTTTCAGCAGGAGACATTGCATGGGCTCTTTTGAATTGAGTCAACAAATGCAGGCCCTTTGCGGAGATATCATAGAAAAAGTATTAGGCTGTTAATTGTGATCAGGCATGCAAAGCTCAATGCAAACTTGTAACTATGTGAGGTGCTGTTAGTGGCACAAAAATTACACACTTCACCTTTAAATCGCACGGCATGATGCTGTAATCATGCCAGGCTTTTGAGACTAAAAGGCACAATGTGTATTTCCATTGCAACTCTATTTGTTTCATTCTGTTTTGTTTCTTCTTCAGAACAAAAGTGCTTGTAAAGCGAGCCGCTGAAGCCCTGAAAACTCTGACATCATCATGCTGAAAACGCCACATGTTGTACTGACTCTTTTTGATTTAGTGAGATCAAACAGTGTGAGGAAGCGGAGGGTCTTTGTGATGTCAGTCCAACATTTCAACACACTTCATGTGTTTTAGCTCTGATGTGATTACCAGGCTTTAAAAGACAATGAGACATTATTGTAGTCCTGCTGTGCTTCATAGCATTGGACGCTGACTCAATCGACAGTAATTATGTGATCAAAATATCATATTTTCTAGGCACTCAATCCTTTCTGCAATGTCTCCTCTAAGAGTAAGTGTCTAAGAGAAGGGGAAAGAGAGAGAGAGAGAAAGCGAGAGAGAGAGAGAGAGAGAGAGAGAGAGAGAGACAGAAACCACATGCTCTCTTGGGACTAGCACCATGTCTTAAAGGGATAGTTCACCAAAAAAATGCCAATTCTTAATTTCATCTGCAGAACAAGATATTTTTGAAAATCATCTCAGTGTTTTTTGTCCATAAAACGAAAGTCAGCATGGACCAATCAGATTGTTTTGGACCCTAATGACTTTCAGCATGTATAAGAAGACATGTATGAACCGAGATTGGCACAGGGCTCTTTATTAAATCCATTATTTTATATTAATATTCATATTAATTATTACATTAATAATATTAATAATAATCATTTTTATTAAATAATACAATTATTAATGAAACACTGAATTTATTTAATAAATAAACAACTATTTATTATTCATTGAAAAATGTAACATTTTAAAATAATACAATTATTATTATAATAATTTTTGCTTTAAAATGTATCACTATTGTATATTGAGTAATATTTTATTGTTGTTTTACATTAATTGACCCAGGATTGGCACAGTCATTTTTATAATAATAATAATAATAATAATAATAATAATAATAATAATATATAATTATATTTATACTTAATTATAATCATTAGTTATATTTATAGTTTTGTACATTGAACATTTTATTAAGTAATAATAAGGGGGGCTTGAGCCCCTGCCCCTTTGAAAGTGAAAGTGCCCCTTTCAATCGCGCCACGATGCCCCCGCGAAGGCGATTTCTTTTACCAACACAAATCCTCTTGTTTGAGGACTTGGGCAACCAGTTTGACAGACGTTCAGGAAGTGTTCTTACTCTGTCTGTCCTGATCAAACTCTTCAGAAAGCAGGTGGTAGCAGCAGCCCACACTGCAAACGGCCCGCAGCTCCTGTTTGGCCCTGAACATCCGCAGCGTGCTGGGGGCCAAATCTCCGCACGTATGCAGGCCAACCAGAACTGCATCCTGGGTACCGGCCAGAGAAAAGAAAGTAGGAGAGAGAGAGAAAAGGGTAATTTGGTGAAATCAGCACAGACCGTTTGCCATCTCTCATTGATCATAAATAATTTGCTATGGACACATCCAAGTCCCTCTCCATTCTTGAGCTCAATTTCACCTAATTAACATGATTAGGATAATCGCAGGCGTCTCGCTGAGCTGTAATAACAATGATACAACTTCAGCTCTATAATCAAAGCCCGCAGCTGGACAACTATCACAGCAAAGCGTGTCTCTTATGCTTTTATATGAGTTTAGTACACATAAATTATTTGATCCTTAAAGAATATATGAAATTAATTCAAAAAACATTCACAATGAAAAAAATGTTTCATGGACCAAATGTTTCAAATAGTATGGAAAAAAACACAGCTTCAGCACCTAACTAGGTTTTTTATGCTCGTAAAACACAATGGCAGCTATATAAGACTCTACTGTGAAAATAGTATTTAATAATACTAATAGTTATTATTAATATTATTAGTAGTAGTAGTATTAGCAGTAGTAATAACTGCACAAAAACTGCCCACACCTCCCAACAACCAGGTGCTCCGTCTGTCTCCAGCCAACATAAGGAAGACCCCATCTAGGATTAACCCACTCAAGGCTGCGGGCCCTGACAACATACATGGCCGTGTACTGAGAGACTGTGCTGCACAGCTGACAGATGTCCTAACAGTTATCTTCAACACGTCGCTGAGCCAGGCAGTCGTCCCCACTTGTTTCAAATCCACAACAATCATACCGGTACCAAGGAAATCACCTGTGCCCTGTCTAAATGACTACCGTCCCATAGCACTAACCCCAATCATAATGAAGTGCTTTGAGAGATTAGTCAACAACATCAAAACCGGCCTCCCCAACACACTCAATCCACTCCAGTTTGCATACCGTCCAAACCGCTCTACGGATGATGCAATTTCCTCCACCCTCCATCTGGCTCTTACATCCTCCATCTCAGCCCGCTGCTCTTCACGCTGTTGACCTACTGCCAAGTTCAACTCCAACCACATCATCAAGTTCGCCGATGACACAACTGTGGTAGGTCTCATCGGCAACAACGATGAAACGCACTACAGAGAGGAAGTGGCACAGCTGGCTGAATGGTGTGGCACTAACAACCTGTCCCTCAATGTGGGGAAGACAAAGGAGGTTGTGATGGACTTCAGGAGAAACTCTGTTGACCACCCCCCACTGACCATCGACAGCTCGACTGTGAAGAGAGTCAGCAGCACTAAATTCCTGGGGGTGCACATCACAGAGGATCTCACCTGGACCACCAACACCATGTCACTCTCCAAGAAGGCACAACTGCGCCTACACTTTCTCCGCCGGCTGAAAAGAGCAAGTCTCCCTCCGCTGATTCTCACCACTTTCTACAGGGGCACCATTGAGAGCGTGTTGACCAGCTGCATCTCTGTCTGGTATGGGAACTGTAGTGCAGCGGACCTCAAAGCCCTACAGCGGACGGTGAACACAGCTACAAGGATCATCGGTGCCCCTCTCCCCTCCATCCTGGATATTTTCCTTGCACGATGCTCCAGCAAAGCAAACAGTATCGTGAAGGACCCCACCCACCACTCCCGCATTCTCTTCCAGCTCCTTCCATCAGGAAGACGGTTCAGGAGCATCAGAGCCCGCTCCACCAGACTCCTCAACAGCTTTTTCCCCCAGGCTGTGAGAGCCCTGAACTCAACTCAAAGTTAATTTAACTTTATTATTATTATATTATTATTTTACGAAATGTATGATTATTTATTGTATAGTGAATTATAAATTATTAAATAATTTTTTCTCCCTTAGTTGAAACCCCCTGATTAATTCTAAAATGTATTATTAACTATTTTATAGTGAATTATAGATTATTATTACAGTATTTTTCTCCCCTGTGTCATGAGTGCTATCACTTACCTCCAGCGCTGTGATCAGCGTCTTGAGTTCAGTTTCTGCAGTGACATATGAGGTCAGAGGGGAAAACAGGCTGCTGTCGCTGTCGTTCCCCCTCCCTTCTTGAGCTTTCCTCTCCAGATTCTCCCTCTTCCTCCTCTCTCTTTCCTCCGGGCTCAGCTGGCTGGGGTGGACACGAGGAGAAGCGTCCTCTATGACGTCTAGAGACAGCATGCTGAGGAAGCTGCTTCCTGCATCCGAATCACTGGGGTCTAATGTGGCATTATCAGAAGCGGATAAATCACTGGCGACTGATAAAGCACTGGTTTCCGTCTGAGCCACAAACCTTCCCTTTTCCTTTGTAATAAAGTTTTCATTGCCATCTCTGTTCTCACAGTTTCTGCTGCGTTGTTTACTCCCATCCTCGCTGTCCAAAGCTCGATTCCCACTGGCTCTGATCTGTTTCTGATAGGCTTTGGAGAACTTCTTCAGCTTCCTGTTCCTCTCCTGAGCTCCATGTGTGTTGGTGCTGGAGGAGTCGATACCGAAAACCTGCAGGTTAAACCGCATGGATAGATAGGAGCACAGGTAGCCTTTCCCTGAACCCACATCTATCACCTGAGATGAAGAAACAGATGATGAAAAATATGCAATTCAGAACAAAACATGTAACTAAACAACATTTACATGCTCTTACCTGTTTGACTCGGCAGCATTCGGCCAAACTAGCCACAACCTCAGACATTGCCTGCACCTCATGAGCCTTCTTACAGTTCATAAACTCATCTGGAACAAGACCTTTATCTGGTGACTCTCCTATGGAAATTACAGACAATGCATGAGATATAACCTTGTAATAACCTGAATGTGACATGCATAATAATCACACTAAAGATCCAGAGTGGAATGTAAATGTGTTTTTCAGTGGTTCTGGTCTGACTGCAGTTACCCGCTATAGTGTCTCCATATATCAGTGTCAGATTGTGCATCAGCTCTTCCAGCTGCATACAGACCCCCAGACCCGGTAAACTGTGGGCTTTCGCTGCCCTCAGCAGGGCTGATATGTCCACCAGCTTCTTTGAGGCATTGCAGAAACCAAAGGTGCTGTTTTCCTTCTCTAAAAGCAAAAACACTATGAAATACAGCTGATTAAAGGTGCAGTATGTAAAAAAAAAGTTAGCTAATGGTTGAAATGGGTACTTTTTCATTTTTAGGTCAGGTAGAATCTGTGATTTATGATCCAGTTTGTTCGCTGGCTTCCATGGCTCAAATATGCTGCGTTTTGCACCAACTGGCAACCTGTGGTGGTTAAATACTTTTCACGTGATGTCACACCCTTATAGGAACGCCCACCTGGAGGGCAAAACAAGGCTTTCCCCATTGCCCACCAGTCATTTTTACCAGGTTTGTAGTAAGTTTTAATGTAGTAAGACTGTAGTGTGACTGTAATGTAGCTTTGGTTTTCAGAGAAATGAGTATGCGAACTCAGCATGTTTCCTAAATATCTGCAAACGTATAATGGTATTTTTATGCAGTACAGTCAAAAACGTACATGCAGCACCTTTAAATACAGTCCAATGCACCTCAGTTCAATACAGCATAAACTATACATTGTATACAATTATACAAGAACCACAGAGCTCCTAAAATGCTTTTGCGTTTCAAAATCAAAAGCATTGGAATATTGTTTTTCCTCACACTTCATATTAATTGCATCAAAGTTTTGCGAACGAACGGAAAGTATCTTGGGGAAATGCAAAATAACTGAAATATAACATAACATATAATATTTCAATACTTTTTTCCAACCACTTAAAGACGTCAATAAATGTAAACAATATATCACGTAACGTTACATTTAGGCTACCTCAGGAAAATCAGTCAACTAGAAAAATCACTCTAGGGAGAATTTTGACAAATATATATGCACTATATTTTAAATGTACCTATCTTTACTCTTTTATCGTTGAAATATAATATTATTACGTCATTATTACAAAAAAATATAAATTGTATATTTCCAATTGTGCACAAATCAGCTGTTAATTTTAACCTTTAAAAACCAGCTGACAGGAAATGTTGGCAGCCCTGTTGTAACAAATACATTTTTATATTAGTAGGCTATATCAAATTAATAATTTTAAATATTGATCAAATTGAATGCTCCTGCCGCAAACCATTTTGCAATTGTACACCACAAAATAATGTAGTGTTAAAGAAGTAACTGTAGAGTAAATGTTAAAGAAAAAAATCAATATTCTGAACATTTTTTTTTTTTTTTTTTTGCATAATTAATCCACACAAAAAATGTGTTGAAAAATATTTCATTATATATTGCAAGCGGATATTTGTACATACTATACACATAATAATAATAAAATGATGACCAGATCTTACCTTCTATCGCCCCCGTGCGGTCATCTGTGGAAGTGATAGCACACAACACTTCTTCTGGACTCTCACACATGAACGTGCTCCAAACATCACGAGTGTAAAAGTCCACTGTGTGCGCATTAGAGATGCTTAACGATATGGATAGAAAGCGCTGAGCTTCATCTATTTTCCTTTTTAAAGTGTCGATAGGCAGGTCATTAAATGCCATTGTTCACGGACACAGAAAAGTGAGAAAATTACGAGAGAGCAGCAGCTGATGACACATTTTCCATATTTAAGACACAAGTAGTCAAATCAGGATGTGAGTCCTCTGAGCGACCAAATGCGCCGCCATGTTGGGTGTACGAGACAGCGTTTTTTTCTATGGGCGGAATACATTGCCCTCACACAAATGGTGCTTATTTTGATTAGTAATGCCTTGCGACCATCCGTACGTCATTATTGTGCGCCTCTACATGAGAAACATCCGTCTTGTCCACATACTAGCGTAAAACATGGCACCTTTAAGACAAAACTCAAAAAGTCAAGGTCCGTTTAGAGGAAAACACTTCAATAACAAATTTACACATGGTGGTTTATCACACAACGCCAAAAGAAAAAGAAAATGGGTTCAGGAGAACAAAGTGTTCGATGGTAGTTTAACAGAGGGTGAGTAGTTGACTTTAAACCCATCCACATAAATAGGCCTACCTAACATTTAAGTAAATATATTTCGCTGTAGAAAACGATGTAATTAAACACATTTTCTAAAAGACAAATAAAGATGTCTGAGATAAGACAGACCATCCTTTAAAAATCTAGTGTACAATGCACGTGCCACGATTGTAATAATGTATATTTGAGTAACGTAATAATCCATAATAAAGGACTAAAATTGCATTGTATTCTATTTGAATCTGATCTCTGTCTCATGATTCCTCAGGTCAAGGGTTTGCCTTCAAACGGAAGGAAAAAGTAAGGCATGAATACAACAAACTTCTTCGAAAAGAGAGGAAGAAAAAGCAAGCATCAAAAGTCCAGTTAGAGGAGAAATATCCAGAGCATCTGAGACATCTGTACCTGGCTGAAAGAGAACGACTAGATGAAGAAGAACAGGAGAAAAAGAAGAAAAGATGTGAAGGGAGAGCACTGGATAAAGACACAGAGGCAGATGATGAACTAAACATGAGACTGGATTCTTTAGATTCTCCTGAGAAACAAATCTTCAACACAACGACTGACCAAACTACCGCCCCTGATTCATCTAATAAACCAGCACAGACTGACAGGTACATTAAAAGCTCTCTCTCTCTCTCTCTCTCTCTCTCTCTCTCTCTCTCTCTCTCTATATATATATATATATATATATGTATATATATATATATAAAAATGTATGTGTATATATATACACACACACACATGCGCATACATAAACTGATCAGGCATAACATTATGACAGGTGAAGTGAATAACACTGATTATCTCTTCATCGCGGCACATGTTAGTGGGTGTGCCGCGATGTGTTCACTTGCTGCCTAATATATCCATTAGGCAGCAAGTGAACATTTTGTCCTCAGTTGATGTGTTAGAAGCAGGAAAAATGGGCAAGCGTAAGGATTTGAGTGAGTTTGACAAGGGCTAAATTGTGATGACTAGACGACTGGGTCAGAGCATCTCCAAAACTGCAGCTCTCGTGGGGTGTTCCCGGTCTGCAGTGGTCGGTATCTATCAAAAGTGCTCCAAGGAAGGAACAGTGGTGAACCGGCGACAGGGTCATGGGCAGCCGAGATCATTGATGCACGTGGGGAACGAAGGCTGGCCCGTATAGTCTGATCAAACAGACGAGCTACAGATGACACAGCTTTTGTCATTGATGATGTAATTTGTTGTGTATGGGGCTGCATAGCCGCAGACCAGTCAGGGTGCCCATGCTGACCTCTGTCCACTGCCGAAAGCACCAACAGTGGGCACATCAGAACTGAACCACGGAGCAATGGAAGAAGGTGGCCTGGTCTGATGAATCACGTTTTCTTTTACATCACATGGATGGCAGGGTGCGGGTGCGTTGCACATGGCACCAGGATGCACTATGGCAAGTTGGCAGAGGCTGTGTGATGCTTTGGGCAATGTTCTGCTGGGAAACCTTGGGTCCTGCCATCCATGTGGATGTTATTTTGACATGTACCACCTACCTAAGCATTGTTGCAGATCATGTACACCCTTTCATGTAAATGGTATTCGCTGCTGGCTGTAGCCTCTTTCAGCAGGATAATGCACCCTGCCACAAAGCGAAATGTTTCAGAAATGGTTTGAAGAACACAATGAGTTTGGCCTCCAGATTCCCCAGATCTCAATACAATCAAGCATCTTTGGGATGTGCTGAACAAACAAGTCCGATCCATGGAGGCCCCACCTCGCAACTTACAGGACTTAAAGGATCTGCTGCTAACATCTTGGTGCCAGATACCACAGCACACCTTCAGTGGTCTAGTGGAGTCCATGCCTTGATGGGTCAGGGCTGTTTTGGCAGCAAAAGGGGACAACACAATATTAGGAATGGCCATAGTGTTATGCCTGATCTCTGTACATTATATATCCGGTGTATCATCATATTCAAATAAGAGTCTATTTGCATCACCAAAGCAACATTCCTGATTTGTGTCATCAGCTCCCACAATGCCCCGTTCATCCAAAGGAAGCATAAAATGTCTTCATATCAAAAGACAAAGCAAGAATATGAGAGGATGAAGGAGGAACGTGCAAGAAAAAGAGAGGTGAGGCAATAGAAACCGGCCAATATAAGATGATTACATCTAACAAATGTGCACTCGGTGCTAGAGCCTACAAATGCAGTTCTTCTAAAGCCTGCCAGTATGGTGGTATCATTGTACAGTTTTCCATTTCCTAATGAATATCCTGTGTGACATCATTAAGGAAGATCCATTGTCATTTACACATGCTCATTTTCACCATTCTTTGGCAAATGATTGATGCATGTTTTATTGTGTGTGTCTCTGTAGGAATTCTTGAAAGACAAATCTCAGCGGGAGGAGGCTCTGAAGAAATACAAGGAAAAGAAAATAGCAACTTATCAGCTGTTGAAGAGAAAAACCAAGAAGGGTCAGCCCAACCTCAACCTGCAGATGGAGCTATTGCTGCAAAAGATTCAAGCTCAGCACAAATAATTCGGTATCAGACTTAACTGTTTAAAGTGTTTTAAAGTAAAAATTAACATCACACAATAAAATCTTAAGTTTGGGTGAGTGTTTTTTTTTTTAAACCGTGTATACCTTTGCATACCTTTGTCTTCACAGTAATATTTCTTGTAAATAAAAGATTAAATGATGCTCTAGTTAATTAAAGCTGACAGTACACAAGTACTACTAAATACTATAGTTGTTAATTTATGGAAAACATGATGGCTTATATCTATAAAGTGGTAAATCTATTGTGTCATTATATTTAGGTAGATAATGCCACCAGTGTTTTTAACTCCTTTAAACATTTATAGTGTTTTGCATAATCTTCTCCTTTCCTCTAACTGCTCATTAAAAACATATATTTGTGTGACAGACATAATGAATGAATGGTATTGTTTATTAGGTGAAAAATGATATAAAATAATTGAACAAATATTAAAATACATATATTAAAAAATGTGTTGCAATGCATGTAACCTTTTATAAACAAATATTTAAGACAACAGAAACATGAATCTTTAACCGCAGTTTAAGAAACTCCCAGTAACAGGAACTGTCACATGATTTGATGAAGAGGCAGTGGGTGTGGCCTGTGAGTCACATGGCCCCTCCCTCTTTATTTGACTCCTCCCCCACATCATCATAGTCTGTTTTTAAAAACAAAAGCACATTCATATTTTCATTGTTATAAAAGCATCAAGATTTAGTTTAAATGAGCAACATAACAAAATATAGGCTATATAAATGTCACAATAACCTACCCAACAGGTTTCTCTGATCTTCACTGCTGTTCTTCACATCATCATACTCCTCCTGATCTTCCTCTGACACACGTGTGAAATAAAACCTCACATTATAATCTGTGAATCAGCTCGTGTCACTGATGATGTCATTGATGTCTTTCCCCTCATGACTGTCTGAGACTGTTAGATTTACTCCTGATAAAGTCCTGATGATTCATTAAAGCGGTTGATAATAAAATGCAGTTCTGTGTGACTCACCTTTACCTGTTACAAAGTTCTGTCCATTAATGATGACATCATCATAATGCTCCGGTGTGTCCACTACATATACATGAAGATATGAACAGAACAAATGTTACATCATCATTTCAGTACTGCATTATATTAAACATAAAAAACGGTATTATGTTCAACATAAAATAAAAACAAATAGAAATGTAAAAGCACCTTTTTTAATATTAGAGTTTTGTCCGCTCGTCATGACATCATCATAGCTCTCAGGTGTGTCTTCTGCAAATTGAACATGAGACACTCATACAAAATATAATGCATATTTTTATATATACACAGATTTGATATTTGAAATATTTCATATCCTATTATAGAATAAACGACACCTGTCTCACGATCTGGTTTCAGTCCATCAGTGATGACATCATCATAGTATCCCGGTGTGATTTCCTTCATCATCTCTTCTGCATCAGCACATGTTATATATTTTGGGTGTTTTTAATATTTTGGCAAATAAATGTAAAATATACTGTTGCAGTTCTGGAGACCATACAGCTTTTTTAATCATCTGGTCATGAATCATGTGATCAGTTAACTGACCTTTCAGGCCACTGCCATTGGTGACATCATCATAATATGCAGTCTGGAACTCTTTTTCTAATGAGATAAAAAAAAATATATATATATTGTTAATAAATTAATTATTGGTCACATATTTCATTTAGTGGTAAAATGTGTGAATTAATTTCTTTCGATTTGTAAATCAAATGATTTATTTTAGGTATTATTTTGAATATATTTCAGCTCTCTAACCTGAGAGCAGCTCATCAGCATCTTCATACCCAGAATGCAGTTCTTCAGAGACGAGACGTCCTGATGAAGGAGAGCAGAACAGTCAGAAACATGTTCATCTTTACAAACAGAATTAATCCTCATTTCCTGTGGATCATAAAGCATTGTGTTACTGACAACACAACATGAATATTAATTACTTCATTTTAAAAGCATTAGAGGCAGAAATCTCATGTTTTAGGCCTATTAGCAAACACACATGTATCCTCACATGAACCCTCCTCACTGCCTTCCAGAAATACACACAGGAAGAGACAAACACACACACACACACACACACACACACACACACACACACCTGCACCTACTGTACACATGCAAACATATGAACTCCCCTTATTACCCTCTAAATATACACATAGGAAGAGACACTCACTGACACACACACACACACACACACACACACACACACACACACACACACACACACGTACATATAAACATGCACCTGCAGCTCTGTGGTTTTCTGCAGGAATTCTCTGGTTTGAAGCAGGAGGTTTAACAGGACTAATAATAGATGAACATCAAGTGTCTGACAGACTCTCTTATTAATTTATCATATTAAATAATATTCATGTCTCATGTCTCACCCCTCTGAGTGAAGTGATTGTGTCTGTGATGAATCTCCTCATAAACGGCCTCAGTCGTCGTCCTGTGTCTCCTCTTAGAGAGAGCTGTGAGTGTAGACAGACAAACCTGCTGTCAGTTCACAACACATGACTGATCACACACTGAATAAGACACAATATGACAGTCTCTGGATCTCTCCTACCTCTCCTCATCACTCTGTTCTGCTGAATCAGTATAAGCAGTGGCACTAAGAGCAGGAAGAGCACAACTCCCAGTACAATCACAAGCACGGAGAGAGACGCTGGAGGAGTTTGTGGAGGAGTGACTGATGTTGAGCTTGAGCGCACTGGAGGAGAAACTGGAGGAGAAGCTGATGTTGTTGTGGTAGGAGTAGTGGACACTGACAAATCTGGCAAAACAGACACAAACACATTCATATTATTGATTATAAATACACAAATATTATTCACTTTAAAATGGTGTAAAATGACTAATATCGGTCAGTGTGTTGCTGTGACCTGCACAGGTGAGTCCAGCGTGCTCTTTGTGGGAGCAGTCAGTGTGGTTCTTCAGGGAGAGAGGACAGTCCCACAGGTGAATCTCATTCCCTCTGCACTCGACTATGTTCAGCCACACAACACCTTCACCAGCACCAAAGGCTGAATTCCCATCAGCCCTCAGTGCTGCTCCACAACCCAGCTGCCTGCAGACCACCTGAGCATCGCTGATGTCCCACTGATCATCACAGACTGAGCCCCACACAGCGTTATGATACACCTCCAGCCTCCCAGAGCACCGGCCCTCCCCTCCACTCAGTCTGAGAGGAACATGCTCTAAATCACACACATCAACCATCACTGACCAGCTTCAGCACAACATTTACAACAATACACACTGAAACTGAACCAAGATGGCTTTAAATGCATGATTAGTTGATTACATTTATGAATTTAATTATGAAAATGTAAAAAAAAATGCACATATTTTATGCACAAATGCACTATTTTTAAGAAAATAGGCTTAAATTAACAAAAGTTGAACAAATGTAGTGTCAAAAATCTTACCTGAACACTGTCTCTGGTGAGGAGATGCTGAGGTAGAACATGTCAGACGACTCTGAGGAGACTCACGAGTCTGCTCCTCTGAGATTAAGGGACACAAAAATCATAACTTCTCACAGTGGTTATATCATCAATGTGAGAACATATAATTTAAGCCTCATAAATAATGTTAAGCTCTTTCCATCAGCTCAGTTTAGTTTTTCAGATAGAGTTTACTCACCACATTATATATAAATATTGTGTTTAAAAATAAACATGACTATTGAGACCATCTTACATAATTTAAATATCATCTCACTTGAGCAGGTGATCTTGGCCACTTCATTATGACTGCAGTCATTCTGTCCCCAGGGTGAAGATGGACACTGCCATAGAGTGGAATCATGACGTCGACATTTCACTTTATCCAGCCAGTTAGGAGCTGATTCCAGTCTTGGTGTAGAATCAGACAAAACACCAGATCTTCCACAGTTCAGCTCCTGGCAGATCAGACTCACTGTGTCTGGTTCCATCTGGTTCCAACACACATTCCCCCAGGATCCATTGTAGAAAACCTCCACATTCCCTTCACAGCCCTCAGTTAACCTGATCTCTTTAAACTCTAGATGGAAACGGATCTGCATTAAAATATTGGAATTCAGCACTAGTAGCATCTGAAATAGATATTTAATTATATTTTCATAATATATTATGAAACTTGTGTACTACTATAAAAATATTTTAAAAAATAGCGGCATTCATGCAGCGCTGTCTGGAGTTTATTTAGAAAAAAATTACCAGCTATACTTGATCCCTTTAAACAATAAAATATTTGAAAATAATTCACTTTACTTTACTGTTTACCTGAGCACACGACTCCTACATCCTCCTTGTGTTGACAGTCATGTTTTCCCCAGCCTGGAGAAGAGCAGTTCCACAGAGCCGTCTCATTCCCCTCACACTCCACCTCATCCAGCCATATGGGTCCAGAACCAGGACCAAACCAGGCTGGTACCTGCTGGTTACTGAGGGCCACTCCACACTGCAGCTGTCTGCACACCACATGGGCATCTTTAATATCCCAGGAGTCATCACACACTGTCCCCCATGAGCCGCTGTGAAAAACCTCCAGCCTCCCTGCACAGTCTCCCCCAGAACCCACCAGCCTGATGGACCCGTGACCTGATATTCAGAGAGAGATAAACACATTATTGATCACTAACAACTGAAGAATCTGCCCAGATGTTGCTCTTCTCACCAAGGCAGGTGATTGACAGCTGTTGTGTGGAGCTGCAGTTGAGAGTTTGTGGAGAGCTGCAGTTCCCCAGATGAGCTTCACTCCCAGAGCACTGGAAGCCCGTCACACACTCATGACTGTGTTCAGGACTGGATGAAGAGGAGCCGGAGAAGTTCAGCACAGAGCCACAGCCCAGCTGTCTGCAGACCACAGAGGATTCAGTGAGACTCCAGGAGTCCAGCAGAACTCTCCTCCAGACCTGATGGATGGAAACTTCCACCTCCCCCTCACACTGTCTCTCTCCAGACAACCGCACCAGACCATCATGAACAGCCAGAGAGGAACCTGAAGAGAATATCTTATTCTTTACTAAAATAGTGCAAGTTTGATCATATGCTTTACATTAATAATGCAACTAAGTATGAACAATATTTCTACAGCATTTATTAATCTTAGTTAATATAAATTTCAACATTTACTAATACATTATTAAAATCAAAAGTTGTATTTGTTAACATTAGTTAATGCTCTGTGAACTAACATGAACAAACAATGAATAGCTGGATTTTTATTAACTATCATTAACAAAGATTAATAAACACTGTAACAAATGTATTGCTCATTGTTAGTCCATATTAGTTAATACATGAACTAATGTTAACAAATGAGACCTCACTGTAAAGTGTTACCATAGGTTTTTATTAAAAATGAATTCAGAAATAAATGACAAGGGCATTAAATCATTCAGTCTGAAATAAACATGTGAAATACAGTGCATGATGAGAGCTGAAATATTGTATTTATACTATAAAGTCTTTCAGCAGAGTAATATCAGTGAATCTCAGAGTAATGTGGACTCACTGGAGCAGATGACTCCAACATCTCGTCTATGAGAACATTCAGCTCGACTCCATGAAGAGATGGGACATTCTGAGAGTTTTGTTTCATTCCCATCACAATCAAACACATCAGCCCAGATTTCACCACTTCCCTCTCCAAACCAGTCTGATCCCACAACAGACACAGCAATCCCACAATTCAGCTGTCTACAGAGGACACTGGCAGCTCTCATATCCCAGCATGCATCACACACTGTGCCCCATTTACTGAAGTACTGACGCTCAACTCGACCAGAACAGATGTCAGGACCATTGACCAGTCTGAGATCAGTGTAACCTGGACAAAGAACACAGAGCTTTCTGAAACTGATTAAACCAAGAAGAAACCAATCAAATAAATACATTTTAGTAAGACAAGATTTCTCTATAGAAAGGCTGAATATTGACATTTTACCAGAACATATCAGTCCTATGTCGTTGTCATGGGTGCAGTTCATATTAGTTGAGTGTGATGATGGACAGCGTTGGATGTGTGATTCATCTCCTCTGCACTGAATCTCTTGTGTCCACATCTGAGCGTTTCCTTTTCCAAAAGCAGCTTCTCCCAGCACCTGTACAGGAGCCCCACAGTCCAGCTCTCTACACACAACCTCTGCATCCTGCTGGTCAAAGGCAGCCGCACACACTGAACCCCAGCCGCCTACAAGAAGCATCTCCACTCTCCCAGAGCACAGGTGAGACCCGTCCACAAGTCTTGACCTTCCGTAGCTTATGGTTTCTGATTATATTTACACAACAGAGAAGAACATCTGTCACTATGATTATGATATGGACATACAACAACAGTCCTTACATTAATAATGGATTTTATAAATTATAAAATTGAGTTAAGACAATAAAATACTGTCATCTATTAGCTGTTTAGGAATTCTTCTGACAACAAATGATATTAAATAATTTTAAATTGCATATAAAATGTTTATCAATGTCTGATCAGTGATGCATTAACAGGGTGATGTATGGAGCAGCTCACCTGAGCATCTGACTCCAGCATCTTGATGATGACCACAGCCATGAACACCCCATCCTCTTGATCTACAGTTCTTCAGTGTTGACTCTGATCCTCTACAGTACACATAATCCATCCAGATTGGTCCTGATCCTGGTCCAAAGTGAGCACTATCCAGAGCCTCTACAGCCTCTCCACATCCTAGCTCTCTACACACCACTGCAGCATCAGTCATATCCCAGTCATCATTGACACACTGTTCCCCACTGACCATTATGATGAACCTCCACTCGACCAGCACAAGGACTGTTACCATCAACTAACCTCACAGTCTCCAGATCTGTACATGAAAGAGAGAGAAAGTAGTAGTAGAACATTATACAATCATCTGTAGAATCATGCAAAGTCGGTAAATAGAAATATTATAAATATTTCAAACTGGACAACTAAAGCTGGGCATGAGTGTATAACAAGCTGTAAAAGCTCAAATCATTTATAAAATGTAATTGATAATTAATGATCTAGTGTCACAAGATCTTAGTTTAGACATTACAAAGGCGTCTATTCAGTTTCTGTCTAATGCCATCATAGCCAAACTACTTATTCAAACAAGTAAAATTTCACATCTTTGTCTATTTTGTACTCACCAGATGTGGATATAGTGAGTATAGAGGAGAGTAAAACGAGTGTCAGACATCCCTCCATCTTCTTCTGCTCGTCACACTGTTTGTTTGACTCTGTTTCTCCTCGGCTCCCTGAAACACACTGAAGAAACTGGCTCCTGTCAGTCCCCTAAAGAGAGAGAGACTCTCACAGCTGCCAATGACACTCACTGTTACCTTATTAGACACAACAGAGGAAATCATCAAACACAATCACTGACAAATCAGAAAGCAGCATTTTTATTTTCTCCATATATATCAATAAAGTGTGTGCGCTGATGAGCGGGACTCCTCCTCCAGCGTGAAGAGACACTTCACTGAGGACAGACTCGTGTCAGTCATATGTCAGCGTGGAGAGAAAGTCACACTAAACTTAAAGGAGACTGATCCAGAAACACTGCAGGTTATATTCAGCATCAAAGCCTGTGTCTGCACACACAACACACGAGACTGACGACTGACTGCTCACTACTGAAGCTTTACTTCACACACACAATACTTGATCAGTTCAAATAAACTGAACATTTGAAAGTTATTTGGAAACAAATCTGTATAATATTAAATGTATTTTATAACAAGAGCACAATTTACAGCATCTTGTTAATAAATGATTAAATGAACTGGACTGGTTGTGTACAACAAACACACAAGTTTCAGACCACATTAGTAAATCAACACTGGTTTCTGCTCCACATATATTCATTTGGCATTATATCCAAGACATTTGAAGCTGTGATGTGTGTTTAATACTGCAGTGCGTAATTCATCCAGCAGATGGAGGCAAAACACTTCTTATAAAGAGAAGCAGAAAAGAGTCTGGTCCATGAGGAGCTTCTCATTCATTTTGATGGGCAGAAAATGTCCATTTCTTCTTTCGTGCATTTAATAAAAAAAATAAGAATAATAAAAAAAAATTACATTTATTTGTTTACAACTATTTTGTTTATATTTGCACTGTATTTAATGCATGTAGATTTCTTTTCTTTTTTGTTAACTTTAAGGTCCAGATATATTATTTCAATATGAATACAATTTATATAATGTGTTATTTGCCAGGTATATCCCAATAAACATTTTGAGGTCATGCTCTCCCAACAAATCTCTTTTCAGGTAAAGTGGGCGATCCATGATTTCACAATATAAAAATAAAAAATAAATAAAAAAATTAAAATATATAAAAAAATTATTAATATATATATATATATCTATATATTGCTCCTCTCATCCGTTCTTCACGCCACAGATTGAACTTAATGCCTCGTCTTATTTCATGATCTGTTCTTTCTTTCCTTTCTTCTCTCTCTTATAGCCAGTATGAGCCAGTCATCGAGGTAGTTCAGATGCGCATTCCCGCTTGTCTTAAGGGGGAGAGAGCTGCATCCATGCACTTCGTGAAAGTGCGGGGCCCAGAGACAGCCAAATGGCAGGACTTTGAACTGACTGCGTGATCTGATTTCAGATCCACTGAGAAATGAACGCAGAACACTCCGAAATTAAATGAAATGAGACACAGCCAATGTGTCCATTGAACAGAAACTCACTGTGTTTATACGGGCGCTCAGGGCCGGACCAAGCCTTTACGGAAGCAGAATTTTATTTGGGGGCCCCTCGGTGCCACCAATGCGATTGACTATTGTCATTTCTTAATAATTCGCACACACATTATCAATTTTATTAGTTGTAGCTGTGTTGCTTACATCATGTCTGCCTGTCATGTGTTTGCCCGTAAACAGTTTTTAATTGTAACGGTAGCAAACCCACAAGAGTGGTCTGGTGTTCATTTGCACTTTAATATTCAAAGTCTTACAATGCTACAGTTCAGACTGGGATATGTACGATTTGTTCTTATGTTTTTAAAATAAGTATCGTATGCTGAATATGCTCACAATTTGTTTCCAGGATTCTTTGATGAACAGAAGGTTCAAAAGAACAGCATTTCTCTGAAACAGAAAGCTTTCAAAGAATCCTAAAAAAGGTTTACACAACTGTTTTCAACATTGATCATAATCAGAAATGTTTCTTGAGCAGCAAATCCTCTATGAGAATGATTTCTGAAGGATCATGTGACTCTGAAGACTGGAGTAATGATGCTGAAATTCAGCTTTGAATCACAGGAATAAATTACAAGTTACCTGATATTCTCCTGGATAACAGCTGTTTTAAATTGCAATATTATTTCACAATAAATAGTTTTTCCTGTATTTTATTTTGATCAAATAAATGCAGCCTCGGTGAGCAGAAGAGACTTATTTTAAAAACAAGAAATGTTGAAGGATTTCTTGCAAACGTTAAACAGAGCTTTTATTTTGGCAGACACACAGGAAGACCTCATGCAGTGCTTCTTTTAGTTGACAACAACAGATTTATAAATGATTCTCATTGCGAATTTGGGAAGATGTTTGACGCATGTTGCGTTCCCAAATGATCATTTTAAGCGACTCAAACATAGAAGAGCATTTACTGAGAAACTGAAAGCTCTGCTGTACTCCGTCCAAAACATGCAGCACGTCAGATAAGATATTCGCACTAAAGTTAAACCAGATCACATTCTCAAATCCATCCATTCATAAAAAGGTTACCGGGCAACTGACGAGTAGCGCCATTTCATCGCTGATTTTTCTCACACTTCGCGCTTTGAATCCTGGCGTACAAGCTAAATGTGTGCAGCGCTGTCAGAATCAATCCGTGCATATATTAGCAAACCTAACATTCTGCAGTTGATTTAGTAATTGTTTAAGGCCCTGTGGCGATTTCAATAATCATAAAGTAACATGCAGCAACTATTCATTTCATGTGCTCTGGGGCCCATGGTGAGTTCCAGCTGCTTAGTTCGCTTATGCCTTGAATGCGTCATATCCATCTAACGACATCTTGATATGCCGTTAATGTTTCTTTATTCGTGTGCTCTTGAAGTGGAAGTGCACTAAATATAATAAATAAAAGTAACAAAATCATATGTTACTTTCATGTCGAGGTGACTGAATTAGTTACCTCTCATTCGATTAGATAAGAAATATACATTTAAAAGTTGACCTTGTCTTAATGAATGTGTGTAATGTCACGTAAACATATTCAGCAGCCTTTCCATTCTTTGGCAAATGATTGATGCATGTTTTATTATGCCTGTTGAAAGAGCTGAAAAGTTTTTGAACAGAAAAAACTAATAAAACTAAAAACTGTTTAAAGTTCTTTAAGGGGTTTAAAATTTATTTGATGACCAAAATTATGCGTGCAATTATTTTTTACATACCTTTTTGTTGCTATCACTCAAATGTCTTAAATAAAATTGCATTGGGAATTGTTATGCATTTACATTTATATTTATGCATTTGGCAGACACTTTTATCCAAAGCAACTTATGCTCTACACTCATTTTAAATGTTGTCATTCGATAATACTGTCAATCTTATAAAGATAATGTGCGTAAATTTTGCTCTTTTAAAAATTCGTTCATTCATAAAGTTCATAAAAATTAATTGATAAAAAAAAACATTTTAGTATATGCACTGATTTCAATATAAAAAGAAAAGTTTTTTTGCTACCCATTGTTTGTGAATCATGTAACATTTCATACAAAATGTTTTAAAATGACAAAAACATAAGGCACTGATGCATTAATAGCAACATAAGAAACTCCCAGTAGCTCCAGGAACTGTCACGTGATTTGATGAAGAGGCAGTGGGTGTGGTCTGTGAGTCACATGGCCCCGCCCTCTTTATTTGACTCCTCCCCCACATCATCATAGTCTGTTTTTAAAAACAAAAGCACATTCATATTTTCATTGTTATAAAAGCATCAAGATTTAGTTTAAATGAGCAACATAACAAAATATAGGCTATATAAATGTCACAATAACCTACCCAACAGGTTTCTCTGATCTTCACTGCTGTTCTTCACATCATCATACTCCTCCTGATCTTCCTCTGACACACGTGTGAAATAAAACCTCACATTATAATCTGTGAATCAGCTCGTGTCACTGATGATGTCATTGATGTCTTTCCCCTCATGACTGTCTGAGACTGTTAGATTTACTCCTGATAAAGTCCTGATGATTCATTAAAGCGGTTGATAATAAAATGCAGTTCTGTGTGACTCACCTTTACCTGTTACAAAGTTCTGTCCATTAATGATGACATCATCATAATGCTCCGGTGTGTCCACTACATATACATGAAGATATGAACAGAACAAATGTTACATCATCATTTCAGTACTGCATTATATTAAACATAAAAAACGGTATTATGGTCAACATAAAATAAAAACAAATAGAAATGTAAAAACACCTTTTTAATATTAGAGTTTTGTCCGCTCACATGACATCATCATAGCTCTCAGGTGTGTCTTCTGCAAATTGAACATGAGACACTCATACAAAATATAATGCATATTTTTATATATACACAGATTTGATATTTGAAATATTTCATATCCTATTATAGAATAAACGACACCTGTCTCACGATCTGGTTTCAGTCCATCAGTGATGACATCATCATAGTATCCCGGTGTGATTTCCTTCATCATCTCTTCTGCATCAGCACATGTTATATATTTTGGGTGTTTTTAATATTTTGGCAAATAAATGTAAACTATACTGTTGCAGTTCTGGAGACCATACAGCTTTTTTAATCATCTGGTCATGAATCATGTGATCAGTTAACTGACCTTTCAGGCCACTGCCATTGGTGACATCATCATAATATGCAGTCTGGAACTCTTTTTCTAATGAGATAAAAAAATATATATATATTGTTAATAAATTAATTATTGGTCACATATTTCATTTAGTGGTAAAATGTGTGAATTAATTTCTTTCGATTTGTAAATCAAATGATTTATTTTAGGTATTATTTTGAATATATTTCAGCTCTCTAACCTGAGAGCAGCTCATCAGCATCTTCATACCCAGAATGCAGTTCTTCAGAGACGAGACGTCCTGATAAAGGAGAGCAGAACAGTCAGAAACATGTTCATCTTTACAAACAGAATTAATCCTCATTTCCTGTGGATCATAAAGCATTGTGTTACTGACAACACAACATGAATATTAATTACTTCATTTTAAAAGCATTAGAGGCAGAAATCTCATGTTTTAGGCCTATTAGCAAACACACATATATCCTCACATGAACCCTCCTCACTGCCTTCCAGAAATACACACAGGAAGAGACAAACACACACACACACACACACACACACACACCTGCACCTACTGTACACATACAAACATATGAACTCCCCCTTATTACCCTCTAAATATACACATAGGAAGAGACACTCACTGACACACACACACACACACACACACACACACACACACACACACACACACACACACACACACACACACACACACACACACACACATATAAACATGCACCTGCAGCTCTGTGGTTTTCTGCAGGAATTCTCTGGTTTGAAGCAGGAGGTTTAACAGGACTAATAATAGATGAACATCAAGTGTCTGACAGACTCTCTTATTAATTTATCATATTAAATAATATTCATGTCTCATGTCTCACCCCTCTGAGTGAAGTGATTGTGTCTGTGATGAATCTCCTCATAAACGGCCTCAGTCGTCGTCCTGTGTCTCCTCTTAGAGAGAGCTGTGAGTGTAGACAGACAAACCTGCTGTCAGTTCACAACACATGACTGATCACACACTGAATAAGACACAATATGACAGTCTCTGGATCTCTCCTACCTCTCCTCATCACTCTGTTCTGCTGAATCAGTATAAGCAGTGGCACTAAGAGCAGGAAGAGCACAACTCCCAGTACAATCACAAGCACGGAGAGAGACGCTGGAGGAGTTTGTGGAGGAGTGACTGATGTTGAGCTTGAGCGCACTGTCTGAGAAACTGGAGGAGAAGCTGATGTTGTTGTGGCAGGAGTAGTGGACACTGACAAATCTGGCAAAACAGACACAAACACATTCATATTATTGATTATAAATACACAAATATTATTCACTCTAAAATGGTGTAAAATGACTAATATCGGTCAGTGTGTTGCTGTGACCTGCACAGGTGAGTCCAGCGTGCTCTTTGTGGGAGCAGTCAGTGTGGTTCTTCAGGGAGAGAGGACAGTCCCACAGGTGAATCTCATTCCCTCTGCACTCGACTATGTTCAGCCACACAACACCTTCACCAGCACCAAAGGCTGAATTCCCATCAGCCCTCAGTGCTGCTCCACAACCCAGCTGCCTGCAGACCACCTGAGCATCGCTGATGTCCCACTGATCATCACAGACTGAGCCCCACACAGCGTTATGATACACCTCCAGCCTCCCAGAGCACCGGCCCTCCCCTCCACTCAGTCTGAGAGGAACATGCTCTAAATCACACACATCAACCATCACTGACCAGCTTCAGCACAACATTTACAACAATACACACTGAAACTGAAGCAAGATGGCTTTAAATGCATGATTAGTTGATTACATTTATGAATTTAATTATGAAAATGTAAAAAAATGCACATATTTTATGCTGCACTATTTTTAAGAAAATAGGCTTAAATTAACAAAAGTTGAACAAATGTATTGTCAAAAATCTTACCTGAACACTGTCTCTGGTGAGGAGATGCTGAGGTAGAACATGTCAGGCGACTCTGAGGAGACTCACGAGTCTGCTCCTCTGAGATTAAGGGACACAAAAATCATAACTTCTCACAGTGGTTATATCATCAATGTGAGAACATATAATTTAAGCCTCATAAATAATGTTAAGCTCTTTCCATCAGCTCAGTTTAGTTTTTCAAATAGAGTTTACTCACCACATTATATATAAATATTGTGTTTAAAAATAAACATGACTATTGAGACCATTTTACATAATTTAAATATCATCTCACTTGAGCAGGTGATCTTGGCCACTTCATTATGACTGCAGTCATTCTGTCCCCAGGGTGAAGATGGACACTGCCATAGAGTGGAATCATGACGTCGACATTTCACTTTATCCAGCCAGTTAGGAGCTGATTCCAGTCCCTCTGAAATACTGAATCAGACAAAACCAGATCTTCCACAGTTCAGCTCCTGGCAGATCAGACTCGCTGTGTCTGGTTCCATCTGGTTCCAGCACACATTCCCCCAGGATCCATTGTAGAAAACCTCCACATTCCCTTCACAGCCCTCAGTTAACCTGATCTCTTTAAACTCTAGATGGAAACGGATCTGCATTAAAATATTGGAATTCAGCACTAGTAGCATCTGAAATAGATATTTAATTATATTTTCATAATATATTATGAAACTTGTGTACTACTATAAAAATATTTTAAAAATAGCGCATTCATGCAGCGCTGTCTGGAAATTATTTAGAAAAATTTACCAGCTATACTTGATCCCTTTAAACAATAAAATATTTGAAAATAATTCACTTTACTTTTGTCTTTTACCTGAGCAATACGACTCCTACATCCTCCTTGTGTTGACAGTCATGTTTTCCCCAGCCTGGAGAAGAGCAGTTCCACAGAGCCGTCTCATTCCCCTCACACTCCACCTCATCCAGCCATATGGCTCCAGAACCAGGACCAAACCAGGCTGGTACCTGCTGGTTACTGAGGGCCACTCCACACTGCAGCTGTCTGCACACCACATGGGCATCTTTTTATCCCAGGAGTCATCACACACTGTCCCCATGAGCCGCTGTGAAAAACCTCCAGCCTCCCTGCACAGTCTCCCAGAACCCACCAGCCTGATGGACCCGTGACCTGATATTCAGAGAGAGATAAAACACATTATTGATCACTAACAACTGAAGAATCTGCCCAGATGTTGCTCTCTAATACCAAGGCAGGTGATTGACAGCTGTTGTGTGGAGCTGCAGTTGAGAGTTTGTGGAGAGCTGCAGTTCCCCAGATGAGCTTCACTCCCAGAGCACTGGAAGCCCAGTCACACACTCATGACTGTGTTCAGGACTGGATGAAGAGGAGCCGGAGAAGTTCAGCACAGAGCCACAGCCCAGCTGTCTGCAGACCACAGAGGATTCAGTGAGACTCAGGAGTCCAGCAGAACCTCCTCCAGACCTGATGGATGGAAACTTCCACCTCCCCTCACACTGTCTCTCTCCAGACAACCGCACCAGACCGTCATGAACAGCCAGAGAGGACCCTGAAGAGAATATCTTATTCTTTTACTAAAATAGTGCAAGTTTGATCATATGCACATTAATAATGCAACTAAGTATGAACAATATTTCTACAGCATTTATTAATCTTAGTTAATATAAATTTCAACATTTACTAATACATTATTAAAATCAAAAGTTGTATTTGTTAACATTAGTTAATGCTCTGTGAACTAACATGAACAAACAATGAATAGCTGGACCCATTAACTATCATTAAGAAAGATTAATAAACACTGTAACAAATGTATTGCTCATTGTTAGTCCATGTTAGTTAATACATGAACTAATGTTAATTTTGAGACCAACTGTAAAGTGTTACCATAGGTTTTATTAAAAAAATGAATTCAGAAATTGTGACAAGAGCATTAAATCATTCAGTCTGAAATAAACATGTGAAATACAGTGCATGATGAGAGCTGAAATATTGTATTTATACTATAAAGTCTTTCAGCAGAGTAATATCAGTGAAAACTCAGAGTAATGTGTGACTCACTGGAGCAGATGACTCCAACATCTCGTCTATGAGAACATTCAGCTCGACTCCATGAAGAGATGGAACATTCTGAGAGTTTTGTTTCATTCCCATCACAATCAAACACATCAGCCCAGATTTCACCACTTCCTCTCCAAACCAGTCTGATCCCACAACAGACACAGCAATCCCACAATTCAGCTGTCTACAGAGGACACTGGCAGCTCTCATATCCCAGCATGCATCACACACTGTGCCCCATTTACTGAAGTACTGACGCTCAACTCGACCAGAACAGATGTCAGAACCATTGACCAGTCTGAGATCAGTGTAACCTGGACAAAGAACACAGAGCTTTCTGAAACTGATTAAACCAAGAAGAAAATTCAATCAAATAAATACATTTTAGTAAGACAAGATTTCTCTATAGAGAAGGCTGAATATTGACATTTTACCAGAACATATCAGTCCTATGTCATTGTCATGGGTGCAGTTCATATTAGTTGAGTGTGATGATGGACAGACGTCTATGTGTGATTCATCTCCTCTGCACTGAATCTCTCTGTGTCCACATCTGAGCCTTTCCTTTTCCAAAAGCAGCTTCTCCCAGCACCTGTACAGGAGCCCCACAGTCCAGCTGTCTACACACAACCTCTGCATCCTGCTGGTCAAAGGCAGCCGCACACACTGAACCCCAGCCGCCTACAAGAAGCACCTCCACTCTCCCAGAGCACAGGTGAGACCCGTCCACAAGTCTTGACCTCCTAGCTTATGGTTTCTGATTATATTTACACAACAGAGAAGAACATCTGTCACTATGATTATGATATGGACATACAACAACAGTCCTTACATTAATAATGGATTTTGTAAATGATAAATTGAGTTAAGACAATAAAATACTTTCATCTATTAGCTTTTAGGAATTCATCTGACAACAAATGATATTAAATAATTTTAAATTGCATATAAAATGTTTATCAATGTCTGATCAGTGATGCATTAACAGGGTGATGTAATGGAGCAGCTCACTGAGCATCTGACTATAGCATCTTCACGATGACCACAGTATCATGAACACCCCAATCCTCTTGATTACATGTTTCATAAGATTTCAGTGTTGACTCTGAATCACTACAGCCCACATCATCCATCCAGATTGGTCCTGATCCTGGTCCAAAGTGAGCACTATCCAGAGCCTCTACAGCCTTCCACATCCTAGCTCTCTACACACCACTGCAGCATCAGTCATATCCCAGTCATCATGCACACTGTTCCCCACTGACCATTATGATGAACTCCACTCTTTCAGCACAAGGACTGTTACCATCAACTAACCTCACAGTCTCCAGATCTGTACATGAGGTCCAGAGAGAGAGTAGTAGTTGCATTATACAATCATCTGTAGAATCATGCAAAGTCGGTAAATAGAAATATTATAAATATTTCAAACTGGACAACTAAAGCTGGGCATGAGTGTATAACAAGCTGTTTGCCTGTAAAAGCTCAAATCATTTATAAAATGTAATTGATAATTAATGATCTAGTGTCACAAGATCTTAGTTTAGACATTACAAAGGCGTCTATTCAGTATGTAAGTGTAACATCTGTCTAATGCCATCATAGCCAAACTACTTATTCAAAAGTAAAATTTCACATCTTTGTCTCTTTTGTACTCACCAGATGTGGATATAGTGAGTATAGAGGAGAGTAAACATCAGTGTCAGACATCCTCCATCTTCTTCTGCTCGTCACACTGTTTGTTTGACTCTGTTTCTCCTCTGCTCCCTGAAACACACTGAAGAAACTGGCTCCTGTCAGTCCCCAAAGAGAGAGAGACTCTCACAGCTGCCAATGACACTCACTGTTACCTTATTAGACACAACAGAGGAAATCATCAAACACAATCACTGACAAATCAGAAAGCAGCATTTTTATTTTCTCCATATATATCAATAAAGTGTGTGCGCTGATGAGCGGGACTCCTCCTCCAGCGTGAAGAGACACTTCACTGAGGACAGACTCGTGTCAGTCATATGTCAGCGTGGAGAGAAAGTCACACTAAACTTAAAGGAGACTGATCCAGAAACACTGCAGGTTATATTCAGCATCAAAGCCTGTGTCTGCACACACAACACACGAGACTGACGACTGACTGCTCACTACTGAAGCTTTACTTCACACACACAATACTTGATCAGTTCAAATAAACTGAACATTTGAAAGTTATTTGGAAACAAATCTGTATAATATTAAATGTATTTTATAAATTAGAGCACAATTTACAGCATCTTGTTAATAAATGATTAAATGAACTGGACTGGTTGTGTACAACAAACACACAAGTTTCAGACCACATTAGTAAATCAACACTGGTTTCTGCTCCACATATATGAAATATTTGGCATTATATCCAAGACATTTGAAGCTGTGATGTGTGTTTAATACTGCAGTGCGTAATTCATCCAGCAGATGGAGGCAAAACACTTCTTATAAAGAGAAGCAGAAAATAGTGTCTGGTCCATGAGGAGCTTCTCATTCATTTTGATGGGCAGAAAATGTCCATTTCTTCTTTTCATGCAGTGCATTTAATAAAAAAATAAGAATAATAAAAAAATAATTACATTTATTTGTTTACAACTATTTTGTTTATATTTGCACTGTATTTAATGCATGTAGATTTCTTTTCTTTTTGTTAACTTTAAGGTCCAGATATATTATTTCAATATGAATACAATTTATATAATGTGTTATTTGCCAGGTATATCCCAATAAACATTTTGAGGTCATGCTAGCAACAAATCTCTTTTCAGGTAAACAGAGATCCATGATTTAACAATATAAAAATAAAAATAAATAAAGAAATTTAAAATATATAAAAATTATTAATATCTATATATCTATATATTGCTCCAAATGGCAGGACTGTGAACTGACTGCGTGATCTGATTTCAGATCCACTGAGAAATGAACGCAGAACACTCAAATTAAATGAAATGAGACACAGCCAATGTGTCCATTGAACAGAAACTCACTGTGTTTATACGGGCGCTCAGGGCCGGACCAAGCCTTTACGGAAGCAGAATTTTATTTGGGGCCCTCGTGCCACCAATGCGATTGACTATTGTCATTTCTTAATAATTCGCACACACATTATCAATTTTATTAGTTGTAGCTGTGTTGCTTACATCATGTTCGCCATGTCATGTGTTTGCCCGTAAAACAGTTTTTAATTGTAACGTAGTGAGTGGTCTGGTGTTCATTTGCACTTTAATATTCAAAGTCTTACAATGCTACAGTTCAGACTGGTATATGTACGATTTGTTCTTATGTTTTTAAAATAAGTATCGTGTGCTGAATATGCTCACAATTTGTTTCCAGGATTCTTTGATGAACAGAAGGTTCAAAAGAACAGCATTTCTCTGAAACAGAAAGCTTTCAAAGAATCCTAAAAAGGTTTACACAACTGTTTTCAACATTGATCATAATCAGAAATGTTTCTTGAGCAGCAAATCCTCTATGAGAATGATTTTCCCGGATCATGTGACTCTGAAGACTGGAGTAATGATGCTGAAAATTCAGCTTTGAATCACAGGAATAAATTACAAGTTACCTGATATTCTCCTGATAACAGCTGTTTTAAATTGCAATATTATTTCTCAATAAATAGTTTTTCCTGTATTTTATTTTGATCAAATAAATGCAGCCTCGGTGAGCAGAAGAGACGATTTTAAAAACAAGAAATGTTGAAGGATTTCTTGCAAACGTTAAACAGAGCTTTTATTTTGGCAGACACACAGGAAGACCTCATGCAGTGCTTCTTTGTAATACAACAACAGATTTATAAATGATTCTCATTGCACATTTGGGAAGATGTTTGACGCATGTTATACCCAAATGATCATTTTAAGCGACTCAAACATAGAAGAGCATTTACTGAGAAACTGAAAGCTCTGCTGTAGCTTGTCCAAAACATGCAGCACGTCAGATAAGATATTCGCACTAAATGTTAAACCAGATCACATTCTCAAATCCATCCATTCATAAAAAGGTTACCGGGCAACTGACGAGAAGCGCCATTTCATCGCTGATTTTTGCACACTTCGCGCTTTGAATCCTGGCGTACAAGCTAAATGTGTGCAGCGCTGTCAGAATCAATCCGTGCATATATTAGCAAACCTAACATTCTGCAGTTGATTTAGTAATTGTTTAAGGCCCTGTGGCGATTTCAATAATTCATAAAGTAACATGCAGCAACTATTCATCCTCCATGCTCTGGGGCCATGGTGAGTATCCAGCTGCTTTTTGTCTTATTTTGAATGCGTTTATCCATCTAACGACATCTTGTTATGCCGTTAAGGTAATTCTTGCTCTTGAAGTGGAAGTGCACTAAATATAATAAATAAAAGTAACAAAATCATCTAATTACTTTCATGTCGAGGTGACTGATAGATACTTCATAGATTAGATAAGAAATATACATTTAAAAGTTGATAGTCTAATGAATGTGTGTATAGATAGATAGATAGATAGATTCTTAGATAGATAGATGCATGATAGATAGCCTGATAGATAGATAGAGCTGATAGATAGATAGATAGATAGATAGAACTAGACAATCATTAAATTGTTGTAGGGGTTTAAAAATTTATCCACAAGGTGGCAGTATGCACATAGGCATTTTTTAATACCCAGCATTGTGCATATGCTGTAAATGTGTGTATGTATGTATATATGTTTGGTTATATTTGGTCATTTTTACAGCAAACAAAAAAAAGCATTAAAAAAATTGAAATACATGTTTATTGAAATAAAAATAATACCAAAATCTTAAAAGATAATCCAATGTCACTAAAGCATTAGGCAAAATTTTCATTACAGGAAATAATCAAATAACATCAAACCATTTGGAGTTCACACAGAAATATCACTCAAAAGTCTTGAACCAGTGGGTGTGAATCATTCAGTCATAGCCCTCCCTTTTGATGACTCACATCACCACACTCATCATAATCTGTTTTTATAAAAACAAAAGTTAAATTATTTAATATTATTCTTGAATAAAAAACAAAACTAAATGTTAAAATATATTTAAATTATATTTAATATTTAAAAGTTGAGTCTATAAATATAGAATGTTTTTTTAGAATGTTAGAATGTTTTTATATATATTTTAAATAAAGTGAAGAATATATTGAGAACAAAAATGTTACGATAACTCACCTGACAGGTTTCTCTGATCTTCAGTGACACTCATCACATCATCATACTCCTCCTGAACTCCCTCTGATCAACATACAAATCTCTCACTAGATTTTAAAACACTTTATCTACATTTAATGGATCCCTTTTCTCTCAGTTGATTATTTGATTGCATATAAATCATGTCTAATAAAGTCCTGTAAACATATATGTAAATGCGGTTGCAATAATGAAATGTAGTTCTGTGTAACTCACGTGTTTCTGTTTGAGAGTTCTGTCCATTAATGATGAGATCATCATATTTCTCTTGTGTGTCCACTACACATGAAAATTAAGCCAAAATATATACATTTAAGATTTCAGTCATTTAAAATATTATCCATAACAAGCGGTATTAGATGATTATAAAAATATTGTCAAAAATGTAAAAACACCTTTTTTAATATCAGAGTTCTGTCCATTGGTGATGACATCATCATAGCTCTCAGTTGTGTTTTCTACAAAGTTAACATAATATCACATTCAAAACAAACTATAATAAATATTTTTTTTCCTTCATATATACTTTACTATTGTTATTTAAAACGATTTCATATCCTATTATAGAAGAACAGAGCGACACCTGTCTCACGATCTGGTTTCAGTCCATCAGTGATGACATCATCATAGTATCCCGGTGTGATTTCCTTCATCATCTCTTCTGCATCAACAAACAATATGTTTGGATATTAAAGCCAACATATGTTCTTGCTGCAGGTCATGAGACCATTAAGTTATTAATCATCTGGTCATGAATCATGTGATCAGTTAACTGACCTTTCAGGCCACTGCCATTGGTGACATCATCATAATATACGGTCTTGAACTCTTTTTCTAAAACGAGGAACAGAATATTAATATATTGAAGTAAACAGCATTATTTAAAAGCCATTAGTCAAATAATTAATAGAAGTTGTTGATTACATTTATTTAGGTTAAATTCAATGAAAATATATTTCAGCTCTCTAACCTGAGAGCAGCTCATCAGCATCTTCATACCCAGAATGCAGTTCTTCAGAGACGAGACGTCCTGATAAAGGAGAGCAGAACAGTCAGAAACATGTTCATCTTTACAAACAGAATTAATCCTCATTTCCTGTGGATCATAAAGCATTGTGTTACTGACAACACAACATGAATATTAATTACTTCATTTTAAAAGCATTAGAGGCAGAAATCTCATGTTTTAGGCCTATTAGCAAACACACATATATCCTCACATGAACCCTCCTCACTGCCTTCCAGAAATACACACAGGAAGAGACAAACACACACACACACACACACACACACACCTGCACCTACTGTACACATACAAACATATGAACTCCCCCTTATTACCCTCTAAATATACACATAGGAAGAGACACTCACTGACACACACACACACACACACACACACACACACACACACACACACACACACACACACACACACACACACACACAGTCATATAAACATGCACCTGCAGCTCTGTGGTTTTCTGCAGGAATTCTCTGGTTTGAAGCAGGAGGTTTAACAGGACTAATAATAGATGAACATCAAGTGTCTGACAGACTCTCTTATTAATTTATCATATTAAATAATATTCATGTCTCATGTCTCACCCTCTGAGTGAAGTGATTGTGTCTGTGATGAATCTCCTCATAAACGGCCTCAGTCGTCGTCCTGTGTCTCCTCTTAGAGAGAGCTGTGAGTGTAGACAGACAAACCTGCTGTCAGTTCACAACACATGACTGATCACACACTGAATAAGACACAATATGACAGTCTCTGGATCTCTCCTACCTCTCCTCATCACTCTGTTCTGCTGAATCAGTATAAGCAGTGGCACTAAGAGCAGGAAGAGCACAACTCCCAGTACAATCACAAGCACGGAGAGAGACGCTGGAGGAGTTTGTGGAGGAGTGACTGATGTTGAGCTTGAGCGCACTGTCTGAGAAACTGGAGGAGAAGCTGATGTTGTTGTGGCAGGAGTAGTGGACACTGACAAATCTGGCAAAACAGACACAAACACATTCAAAATCAGGCAAATATGCAAATATTATTCACTCTAAAATTATGTAAAAATGACTAATGTCGGTCAGTGTGTGACCTGCACAGGTGAGTCCAGCGTGCTCTTTGTGGGAGCAGTCAGTGTGGCTCTTCAGGGAGAGAGGACAGTCCCACAGGTGAATCTCATTCCCTCTGCACTTGACTCTGTTCAGCCACACAACACCTTCACCAGCACCAAAGGCTGAATTCCCATCAGCCCTCAGTGCTGCTCCACAACCCAGCTGCCTGCAGACCACCTGAGCATCGCTGATGTCCCACTGATCATCACAGACTGAGCCCCACACAGCGTTATGATACACCTCCAGCCTCCCAGAGCACCGGCCCTCCCCTCCACTCAGTCTGAGAGGAACATGCTCTAAATCACACACATCAACCATCACTGACCAGCTTCAACACAACATTTACAACAATACACAATGCATTTTATAACTGATTTGTGTTGTGATAAATTATGTGGATTCAGTGTTCAAGTGCACAGACATTAATATTTTAAGATGCTGTATATAAAAGAAAATACATCCTTATAATGAACTTACTTGAGCACTGTCTCTGGTGAGGAGATGCTGAGGTAGAACATGTCAGACACTTGACTCTGAGGAGATTCACGAGTCTGCTCCTCTGAGATTAAAATGTTAACATTTCATTCAATACTTAATAGAAAAATTATAAGAAAACAAAATCATATTTATACAATCATCATCTTACCTGAGCAGGTGATCTTGGCCACTTCATTATCACAGTCATTCTGTCCCCAGGGTGAAGATGGACACTGCCACAGAGTGGAATCATGACGTCGACACTTAAGTTTATCAAGCCAATTATGAGACTTCAGTCCCTCTGAAATACTGGGTTCACTGCCAGATCTTCCACAGTTCAGCTCCTGACAGATCAGACTCGCTGTGTCTCTGTCCATCTGATTATAACACACATTCCCCAGGATCCATTGTAGAAAACCTCCACATTCCCTTCACAGCCCTCAGTTAACCTGATCTCTTTAAACTCTAGATGGAGACGGATGAGAATCAATACATTTAAAACAATTAACTCTTTAATGTCTTCTTACAGTCTTTTAGCAGAGGAGGTGTACTGTACATGCAGAGGAATAATTGGTTTCAACTTTATGTAAATATATTTCATTCATTGGTGTATAAATATATAAATGACTAATACTGCCCAAAATGTTTCTTTATTTGCTCTTTGTCATAAGAGCTTCCAGTCAGTCTCTATTGCTTTAAGTCTCAGAGCAGCTGTGAGCTGTAATCATTCACTAAAAAAACCAAATCATTAAGAGTCATTTGTTCAGGAATCAGACTACATTCGTCACACTCTGTGTTTAGTGCTGTAGATTCAGTTGTGTTGTGATGTAGTTTAGAAAACTCTGTCAGAGTATTTTAGTATTCCGTCTGCATTGGGAAAATGCACTTGTATTAACGGTTAAAGTATTTTTTTATTAATATATTTAACATGTATAAGTACACCTGATATCATCAGTCACATACATAGATTATTGAAAAAAATATTGTCAAGTTATTTTAAACTTATTGTTTACTGTTTACCTGAGCAAACGACTCCTACATCCTCCTTGTGTTGACAGTCATGTTTTCCCCAGCCTGGAGAAGAGCAGTTCCACAGGGACGTCTCATTCCCCTCACACTCCACCTCATCCAGCCATATGGGTCCAGAACCAGGACCAAACCAGGCTGGTACCTGCTGGTTACTGAGGGCCACTCCACACTGCAGCTGTCTGCACACCACATGGGCATCTTTAATATCCCAGGAGTCATCACACACTGTCCCCCATGAGCCGCTGTGAAAAACCTCCAGCCTCCCTGCACAGTCTCCCCCAGAACCCACCAGCCTGATGGACCCGTGACCTGATATTCAGAGAGAGAGAAACAGTGCTTGTACATGCACATTATTTATCACTAACAGCTAAAGAACCTGTCCAGATGTTAATTTTCTCACCAAAGTTTGTGATTGACAGCTGTTGTGTGGAGCTGCAGTTGAGAGTTTGTGAAGAGCTGCAGTTCCCCAGATGAGCTTCACTCTCTGGAGAGAGTATTTATTTGTCATTCATTATTTATCTAAAATGTATACTACATTTATTAAAATGTGTAGTTTTAATCTAAAACCCATGACGTCATCACAGTGTGAATCCCTCACCAGAGCAGATGACTCAACATCTCGTTTATGAGAACATTCAGCTCGACTCCATGAAGAGATGGAACATTCTGAGAGTTTTGTTTCATTCCCGTCACAATCAAACACATCAGCCCAGATTTCACCACTTCCCTCTCCAAACCAGTCTGATCCCACAACAGACACAGCAATCCCACAATTCAGCTGTCTACAGAGGACACTGGCAGTTCTCATATCCCAGCATGCATCACACACTGTGCCCCAATCACTGAGGAACTGAAGCTCCACTCTTCCAGAACAAGAGTCTGAACCGCTTACAGTCTGAGGTCAGTGTAACCTGGACAAACAATTAACAACTTTTTTAAACAGTATGAAACTAAGTCAGGATAATTCAGCAACACAACAGCAGAATGTTATGTATGTCATTTATCTAAAGAGAAACCAAATGCTTATACTCAACCAGAACAAATCACTCCAACATCATTGTCATGGGAACACTTGTGCTTCTGTGCAGACAATCGTGAACAGACGTGTATCTGTGACTCATTTCCTCTGCACTGAATCTCCTCTGACCAAACATGGCCTTTCCCTTTTCCAAAAGCAGCTTCTCCCAGCACCTGTACAGGAGCCCCACAGTCCAGCTGTCGACACACAACCTCTGCATCCTGCTGGTCAAAGGCAGCGGCACACACCGTTCCCCATCCTTCTGTACGGAGCACCTCCACTCTCCCAGAGCACCGGTGAGACCCGTCCACAAGTCGAAGTCCTTGCTCCGAGTCTTTGAATTATAAAGACAGACAGTTCATTAAACATCTCTGCTGACCTGGAGCATTAGAGAAAACTGTCATTAAATTCTGACATTTTGTATTTCATTAATTCACTTAATCTGGACTAATTTTATCTGTAATTTTATCTTTCATCTGTAATTTTATAATTTTTCATTAAATAATGTAAATAAGATTGTCAAATCAGACTGAATAATAAAAAGGCATTACATATTTAATGGGGATTCACTGTATCATAGTTTATTATAAGAAGATAAGAACAAGGACAAATTTAATATCATGAACAAAATAATTAAACAGATTACATGTTCCATAAGATTGACACTGATGCAGTTTGTCCTCACCAGCATACAGAAACATTATATTGCTTGAGTGAGAATTATGAAAGAGTGAAAACAAGATGAGGGGCAGCTTACCTGAACAGACGACACCAGCATCTTCAGTATGATTACAGTGACCTGCTATACTATCTGAACTGCAGTCTTTCAGTGCAGTCTCTGATCCACTGCAGTATACATGAGACATTGAAATCGGTCCTGATCCAGGTCCAAAGTGAGCTTTAGTTGTTGCTTTTACAGCCGTCCCACAGTCCAGCTCTCTACACACCACTGCAGCATCAGCAATATCCCAGTAATGATCACACACTGTTCCCCACTGACCATCACGAAGAACCTCCACTCACCAGCACAGGGATTTCTGCCATTCACCAACCTCACGCTCACACTGTCTACACACGAGAGAGAGGGAGACAATGAGTAAATATCCCAAACATAGTGTAAGTGTAACATCACACACACTGTGCCCCAATCACTGAGGAACTGAAGCTCCACTCTTCCAGAACAAGAGTCTGAACCGTTTACCAGTCTGAGGTCAGTGTAACCTGGACAAACAATTAACAACTTTTTTAAACAGTATGAAACTAAGTCAGGATAATTCAGCAACACAACAGCAGAATGTTATGTATGTCATTTATCTAAAGAGAAGCCAAATGTTTATACTCAACCAGAACAAATCACTCCAACATCATTGTCATGGGAACACTTGTGCTTCTGTGCAGACAATCGTGAACAGACGTGTATCTGTGGCTCATTTCCTCTGCACTGAATCTCCTCTGACCAAACATGGCCTTCCCCTTTTCCAAAGCAGCTTCTCCCAGCACCTGTACAGGAGCCCCACAGTCCAGCTGTCGACACACAACCTCTGCATCCTGCTGGTCAAAGGCAGCCGCACACCTGTTCCCCATCCTTCTGTGCGGAGCACCTCCACTCTCCCAGAGCACCGGTGAGACCCGTCCACAA
Source organism: Paracanthobrama guichenoti (assembly GCA_018749465.1). Classification (NCBI taxonomy): domain Eukaryota; kingdom Metazoa; phylum Chordata; class Actinopteri; order Cypriniformes; family Gobionidae; genus Paracanthobrama; species Paracanthobrama guichenoti. The sequence continues at coordinate 5,480,424 of CM031946.1, forward strand.
GTCGAAGTCCTAGTTCTGAATTGTTGCAATATAAGAACAGATTAATTAAACATCTCTGCTGACCTGGAGCATTAGAGAAAACTGTCATTAAATTCTGACATTTTGTATTTCATTAATTCACTTAATCTGCACTAATTTTATCTGTAATTTTATCTTTCATCTGTAATTTTATAATTTTCATTAAATAATGTAAATAAGATTGTCAAATCAGACTGAATAATAAAAAGGCATTACATATTTAATGGGGATTCACTGTATCATAGTTTATTATAAGAAGATAAGGAACAAGGACAAATTTAATATCATGAACAAAATAATTAAACAGATTACATGTTTCATAAGATTGACACTGATGCAGTTTGTCCTCACCAGCATACAGAAACATTATATTGCTTGAGTGAGAATTATGAAAGAGTGATAACAAGATGAGGGGCAGCTTACCTGAACAGACGACACCAGCATCTTCATTATGATTACAGTGCTGTATATGGCTATCTGAACTGCAGTCTTTCAGTGCAGTCTCTGATCCACTGCAGTATACATGAGACATTGAAATCGGTCCTGATCCAGGTCCAAAGTGAGCTCCATGTGTTTCTGTTACAGCCGTCCCACAGTCTAGCTCTCTACACACCACAGCAGCATCAGCAATATCCCAGTCATGATCACACACTGTTCCCCACTGACCATCACGAAGAACCTCCACTCGACCAGCACAGGGATTTCTGCCATTCACCAACCTCACGCTCACACTGTCTACACACGAGAGAGAGAGACAATGAGTAAATATCCCAAACATAGTGTAAGTGTAACATCACACACTGTGCCCCAATCACTGAGGAACTGAAGCTCCACTCTTCCAGAACAAGAGTCTGAACCGTTTACCAGTCTGAGGTCAGTGTAACCTGGACAAACAATTAACAACTTTTTTAAACAGTATGAAACTAAGTCAGGATAATTCAGCAACACAACAGCAGAATGTTATGTATGTCATTTATCTAAAGAGAAACCAAATGCTTATACTCAACCAGAACAAATCACTCCAACATCATTGTCATGGGAACACTTGTGCTTCTGTGCAGATAATCGTGAACAGACGTGTATCTGTGACTCATTTCCTCTGCACTGAATCTCCTCTGACCAAACATGGCCTTTCCCTTTTCCAAAAGCAGCTTCTCCCAGCACCTGTACAGGAGCCCCACAGTCCAGCTGTCGACACACAACCTCTGCATCCTGCTGGTCAAAGGCAGCCGCACACACTGTTCCCCATCCTTCTGTACGAGCACCTCCACTCTCCCAGAGCACCGGTGAGACCCGTCCACAAGTTGAAGTCCTTGCTCGAGTCTTTGAATTATAAAGACAGACAGTTCATTAAACATCTCTGCTGACCTGGAGCATTAGAGAAACTGTCATTAAATTCTGACATTTTGTATTTCATTAATTCTCTTAATCTGCACTAATTTTATCTGTAATTTTATCTTTCATCTGTAATTTTATAATCTTCAATAAATAATGTAAATAAGATTGTCAAATCAGACTGAATAATAAAAAAGGCATTACATATTTAATGGGGATTCACTGTATCATAGTTTATTATAAGAAGATAAGGAACGAGGACAAATTTAATATCATGAACAAAATAATTAAACAGATTACATGTTACATAAGATTGACACTGATGCAGTTTGTCCTCACCAGCATACAGAAACATTATATTGCTTGGAGTGAGAATTATGAAAGAGTGAAAACAAGATGAGGGCAGCTTACCTGAACAGACGACACCAGCATCATAATTATGATTACAGCCCTGTGCATACAGGCTCTCTGAACTGCAGTCTTTCAGTGCAGTCTCTGATCCACTGCAGTATACATGAGACATTGAAATCGGTCCTGATCCAGGTCCAAAGTGAGCTTCAATTGTTGCTTTTACAGCCGTCCCACAGTCCAGCTCTCTACACACCACTGCAGCATCAGCAATATCCCAGTACCAATGACACACTGTTCCCCACTGACCATCACGAAGAACCTCCACTCGACCAGCACAGGGATTTCTGCCATTCACCAACCTCACGCTCACACTGTCTACACACGAGAGAGAGGAGACAATGAGTAAATATCCCAAACATAGTGTAAGTGTAACATCACACACTGTGCCCCAATCACTGAGGAACTGAAGCTCCACTCTTCCAGAACAAGAGTCTGAACCGTTTACCAGTCTGAGGTCAGTGTAACCTGGACAAACAATTAACAACTTTTTTAAACAGTATGAAACTAAGTCAGGATAATTCAGCAACACAACAGCAGAATGTTATGTATGTCATTTATCTAAAGAGAAACCAAATGTTTATACTCAACCAGAACAAATCACTCCAACATCATTGTCATGGGAACACTTGTGCTTCTGTGCAGACAATCGTGAACAGACGTGTATCTGTGACTCATTTCCTCTGCACTGAATCTCCTCTGACCAAACATGGCCTTTCCCTTTTCCAAAAGCAGCTTCTCCCAGCACCTGTACAGGAGCCCCACAGTCCAGCTGTCGACACACAACCTCTGCATCCTGCTGGTCAAAGGCAGCCGCACACACCGTTCCCATCCTTCTGCAATGGAGCACCTCCACTCTCCCAGAGCACCGGTGAGACCCGTCCCACAAGTCGAAGTCCTAGTTCTGAATTGTTGCAATATAAGAACAGATTAATTAAACATCTCTGCTGACCTGGAGCATTAGAGAAAACTGTCATTAAATTCTGACATTTTGTATTTCATTAATTCACTTAATCTGCACTAATTTTATCTGTAATTTTATCTTTCATCTGTAATTTTATAATTTTCATTAAATAATGTAAATAAGATTGTCAAATCAGACTGAATAATAAAAAAGGCATTACATATTTAATGAGGGATTCACTGTATCATAGTTTATTATAAGAAGATAAGGAACGAGGACAAATTTAATATCATGAACAAAATAATTAAACAGATTACATGTTTCATAAGATTGACACTGATGCAGTTTGTCCTCACCAGCATACAGAAACATTATATTGCTTGAGTGAGAATTATGAAAGAGTGATAACAAGATGAGGGCAGCTTACCTGAACAGACGACACCAGCATCTTCAGTATGATTACAGTGACCTGCTATACTATATTGACTATCTGAACTGCAGTCTTTCAGTGCAGTCTCTGATCCACTGCAGTATACATGAGCCATTGAAATCGGTCCTGATCCAGGTCCAAAGTGAGCTCCATGTGTTTCTGTTACAGCCGTCCCACAGTCTAGCTCTCTACACACCACAGCAGCATCAGCAATATCCCAGTCATGATCACACACTGTTCCCCACTGACCATCATCAAGAACCTCCACTCGACCAGCACAGGGATTTCTGCCATTCACCAACCTCACGCTCACACTGTCTACACACGAGAGAGAGGGAGACAATGAGTAAATATCCCAAACATAGTGTAAGTGTATCACACACTGTGCCCCAATCACTGAGGAACTGAAGCTCCACTCTTCCAGAACAAGAGTCTGAACCGTTTACCAGTCTGAGGTCAGTGTAACCTGGACAAACAATTAACAACTTTTTTAAACAGTATGAAACTAAGTCAGGATAATTCAGCAACACAACAGCAGAATGTTATGTATGTCATTTATCTAAAGAGAAACCAAATGCTTATACTCAACCAGAACAAATCACTCCAACATCATTGTCATGGGAACACTTGTGCTTCTGTGCAGACAATCGTGAACAGACGTGTATCTGTGGCTCATTTCCTCTGCACTGAATCTCCTCTGACCAAACATGGCCTTTCCCTTTTCCAAAAGCAGCTTCTCCCAGCACCTGTACAGGAGCCCCACAGTCCAGCTGTCGACACACAACCTCTGCATCCTGCTGGTCAAAGGCAGCGGCACACACCGTTCCCCATCCTTCTGTACGGAGCACCTCCACTCTCCCAGAGCACCGGTGAGACCCGTCCACAAGTCGAAGTCCTTGTTCTGAGTCTTTGAATTATAAAGACAGACAGTTCATTAAACATCTCTGCTGACCTGGAGCATTAGAAAACTGTCATTAAATTCTGACATTTTGTATTTCATTAATTCACTTAATCTGCACTAATTTTATCTGTAATTTTATCTTTCATCTGTAATTTTATAATTTTCATTAAATAATGTAAATAAGATTGTCAAATCAGACTGAATAATAAAAAAGGCATTACATATTTAATGGGGATTCACTGTATCATAGTTTATTATAAGAAGATAAGGAACGAGGACAAATTTAATATCATGAACAAAATAATTAAACAGATTACATGTTTCATAAGATTGACACTGATGCAGTTTGTCCTCACCAGCATACAGAAACATTATATTGCTTGAGTGAGAATTATGAAAGAGTGATAACAAGATGAGGGCAGCTTACCTGAACAGACGACACCAGCATCTCCATTATGATTACAGTTATCTGCTATACTATATTGACTATCTGATCTGCAGTCTTTCAGTGCAGTCTCTGATCCACTACATAATAGAAAACCCATTGAAATCGGTCCTGATCCAGGTCCAAAGTTAGAATCATGTGTTGCTTTTACAGCCGTCCCACAGTCCAGCTCTCTACACACCACAGCAGCATCAGCAATATCCCAGTAATAATGACACACTGTTCCCCACTGACCATCATCAAGAACCTCCACTCGACCAGCACAGGGATTTGTGCCATTCACCAACCTCACGCTCACACTGTCTACACACGAGAGAGGGAGACAATGAGTAAATATCCCAAACATAGTGTAAGTGTAACATCACATGTAAATGATTTCAGCTCATATTAAAAGAATAAAGTATCTCTTTATGTACCTACCAGAGGTGGTGAGTTTTACCATATAGCACAGAAACATCAGCATCAGACAGTTCTCCATCTTTTACTCCTGCTCGACACGCTCATCAGCTCAGAACACAGCACAAGTTTCTCCTCTGCTCCCTCAAAGACTGAAGAAACTGGCTCCTGTCAGTCCCCTAAAGAGAGACTCTCACAGCTGCCAATGACACTCACTGTTACCTTATTAGACACAACAGAGGAAATCATCAAACACAATCACTGACAAATCAGAAAGCAGCATTTTTATTTTCTCCATATATATCAATAAAGTGTGTGCGCTGATGAGCGGGACTCCTCCTCCAGTGTGAAGAGACACTTCACTGAGGACAGACTGGTGTCAGTCATATGTCAGCGTGGAGAGAAAGTCACACTAAACTTAAAGGAGACTGATCCAGAAACACTGCAGGTTATATTCAGCATCAAAGCCTGTGTCTGCACACACAACACACGAGACTGACGACTGAGTTTTGTAAATCTGATCACTTCAAACACTTGTAGCTAAGTAGAAAACTTACTAGAAGTAGAACTATTTTCATGAGTTATCTGAATAAATGTGACATTTTAATCTCATTGTTTCTACATAAATTATACATGTGGACTTTACAGCTTTGTTCTTTTATTGTAAAAATATGTTTTCATTACACCATAATATAAACTATATTGTTGTTAAGCTATTCAAACGTGTTTTATTAAATAAAATGAAATATTAGGCTACTTAAGTAAACCTTAGAGAGTAATAACTCACTGTGCGTTTAATGCTGCGCTGCTGTATCTGTCCAGCAGATGGCAGCAAAACACCTCTTAGTGTGGAGACTATAGTGTCCTTTGCATGCACGAGCTCTCACTGTGAACGGATTCAGGACTGCGATCAGTGGTTTTTAACCATTTATAAGGAACTTGTTTCATGCAGAGTGTGTGTAGAGTGACAATGTGTGTAGGTCTAATCACACTCCATAGCGTGATTTTAAGAGCCTAAAGTTTTTCACTGACAACATTTTAAATTTGCCATGTAATCTTGAATATTTGGCCTTTTCATGAGTTTAGCATTTAGCAATTTTCAATCTGCCAATGCAATATGCAAAATAGCAATGCGTTTCAGTATTTCAATGTACATTTTCCATACCATGTGTGCAACATTTGCTGCAAAATGATCCTTCAAATGGAATAATATAATTTACATGTGCTATTTCCTACACTAGTTTCAACAGATAAACATATCTTTTAACGCTTTATAAGTTGCGAAATTAAAATGTGTTACAGAAATGATTAGATGTGTTTAACACGTTCAAGCATTTTCATTATATGTCCCGCAGTGAACGTAGCAAAATTCAATGCAATCCGAGCCGCTCAGAAGTCTCCGCCCCGCCCTGTCAATCATCGCATCAAGGCGGGGCCAGGTGTCGGAGACACGGCGGCGGCGGAGCGTTGAGAGCGAGGCGTTTAGCGGCTGTCAGGTGAAGTGGCGCGAGGACTCAGAGATGATCACGCGCGTCTGTCGGTGGCTGTTCTGTTGGACCTGTGCGTCATCAGAACCATAGATATTTATATTGAGGCGCTCGTGCACCTTAGTGAGCGCTGCTTACAACAGGTTAGGCTTTACTCTCAAATAATCTTCGACAAGCTGCCCATGATTATTGTTTGCTGTATCAGTATGACTGTGTTTTTTTCTGATTGTTGTTTCGTGCATCAGTTATAAAACGCTGTGTAGCCCATCCGGATGCTGATGGGTGTTATTGATATCAATAATAATAACTCTGGTGATGTATAAACCCATCTCTCGAGCATGTTGGTCTGATGGGAACAGGTGCTGGAGGTGTGATGGGGATTTTCTTACCATTTGAGCATCATTTAAACGCCTCAGCCTCGTATTGTCACCAGCAGGGGCTCAGAGCAGGGTGAGAAGAAGAGCGCGGGATGGGGACACATTGCTATGTCGGACAAAATAGAGGACTCGCGTAGCGGCATTTCCCTAAAAGTTCAAGTAGCCTAAGGTACTCAAGTAAAGTCGGCTGCATACTCAAAGATTCAGGTTTCCCGGATCAATAACTCGTGAGCTAAACGCCGTTACTACACAAAGAGCACCTCTTTTCAACCGTAGTAACGCAGACGAGCAGCTGCAACTTTATTTTCCTCAAAACAAGCTTTCCTCCGCAGTGGACAAAATACACTGAGCTCTATGCACTGAGACGGACGAGAGACAGATTCGAAGGGACCGTCTGCAAAGTGCCAAACCCTGAAAAGCGTTACTACAAATAGCCATTAACCTCACTGTAATACACTACTGTCACCACATTCCAGTTCACACATCACTGCTGCCCTGATAGTTATACTACAACACTTATTTTGGGACAGTGTATTATGCTACATTTTATTAGCTTGCATAATTTGCAGGACCTTTAGGTGACCGACCTAGAATGTTATTTTTGGTCCTATTTAGCTCCTTCCATTACGTTTACTGAATGCTTTCAGAACATGTTTGAGTGAATCAATGCACACTGAGCTGCACTGAGGGTCAGTAAAACACAGGTAGTCTACTGCAGTACTTTTGAACTCTTTAGTTGTTTTAAATAATTGTTTATGTATAAGACATAAAAGATGCTTCCTCACTAACAGCGCAGAAATCCGCATCCTCCATTGGGCCACATTCAAATATCAAGGCGTTTTTGTCTTATTTGAGACATTTGTGCTCTAGGTGTGTTCTGGGTAAAGGTAACACTTGAAACTTTAATAGCCAATAATAAAATAAACAATGTCAATTTGAATAGTCTAATAATTTACAACAGTGATGATAGATAGATAGATAGATAGATAGATAGATAGATAGATAGATAGATAGATAGATAGATAGATAGATAGATAGATAGATAGACAATCATTAAATTGTTGTATTACATAATTTATCCACAAGGTGGCAGTAACACATAGGCATTTTTTAAATACCCAGCATTGTGCATATGCTGTAAATGTGTGTATGTATGTATATATGTTTGGTTTATTTGGTCATTTTACAGCAAAAAAAAAAAAGCATTAAAAATTGAAATACATGTTTATTGAAATAAAAATAGACCAAAATCCAAAAACAAAATCCAATGTCACTAAAGCATTAGGCAAAGTTTCATTACAGGAAAAAATCAAATAACATCAAACCCAGAGATTTCACACAGAAATATCACTCAAAACGTCTTGAACCAGTGGGTGTGGTCATTCAGTCGTAGCCCCTCCTCTTTGATGACTCACATCACCCACATCATCATAATCTGTTTTTAAAAAACAAAAAGTTAAATTATTTAATATTATTCTTGAATAAAAAAACAAAACTAAATGTTAAAATATATTTAAATTATATTTAATATTTAAAATTGAGTCTATAAATATAGAATGTTTTTGTAGAATGTTAGAATGTTTTTATATATATTTTAAATAAAGTGAAGAATATATTGAGAACAAAATGTTACGATAACTCACCTGACAGGTTTCTCGTATCTTCAGTGACACTCATCACATCATCATACTCCTCCTGAACTCCCTCTGATCAACATACAAATCTCTCACTAGATTTTAAAACACTTTATCTACATTTAATGGATCCCTTTTCTCTCAGTTGATTATTTGATTGCATATAAATCATGTCTAATACTCGTGTAAACATATATATAAATGGCAATAATGAAATGTAGTTCTGTGTAACTCACGTGTTTCCTTGAGAGCTCTGTCCATTAATGATGAGATCATCATATTTCTCTTGTCGTCCACTACACATGAAAATTAAGCCAAAATATATACATTTAAGACAGTCATTTAAAATATTATCCATAACAAGCTTGATTAGATGATTATGTAAAATATTGTCAAAAAAATAAAAACACCTTGTTTAATATCAGAGTTCTGTCCATTGGTGATGACATCATCATAGCTCTCAGTTGTGTTTTCTACAAAGTTAACATAATATCACATTCAAAACAAACTATAATAAATATTTTTC
>CM031946.1:5501641-5539485 GCA_018749465.1 Paracanthobrama guichenoti
GTTAGTGATAAATAATGTGCGCCTTTGGCTTTTCTTTTCTCTCTGAATATCAGTCCACCCGGAGTCCATCCAGGCTGGTGGGTTCTGGGAGACTGTGCAGGGAGGCTGGAGAGTTTTTTCACAGCAGCTCATAGGGAACAGTGTGCTGATGACTACTGGGATATTAAAGATGCCCATGTGGTGTGCAGACAGCTGCAGTGTGGAGGCCCTCAGTAACCAGCAGGTATCAGCCTGGTTTTGGTCCTGGTTCTGAGACCCATATGGCTGGATGAGGTGGAGTGTGGAGAGAGGAATGAGAACGCCCCTGTGAACTGCTCTTCTCCAGGCTGGGGAAAACATGACTGTCAACACAAGGAGGGATGTAGGAGTCGTGTGCTCCAGGTAAACAGTAAACAATAAATTAAAAAAATAACTTGACAATATTTTTTAAACATTTTCAATAATCTATGTATGTGACTGATGATATCAGGTGTACTTATACATGTTAAATATATTAATAAAAAATATACTTTACAACAGTTAATACAAGTGCATTTTCCCAATGCAGACGGAATACTAAAATACTCTGACAGAGTTTTCTAAACTACATCACAACACAACTGAATCTACAGCACTAAACACAGAGTGTGACGTAATGTAGTCTGATTCCTGAACAAATGACTCTTAATGATTTGGTTCTTTTTAGTGAATGATTACAGCTTACAGCTGCTCTGAGACTTAAAGCAATAGAGACTGGCTGGGAGCTCTTATGACAAGAGTAAATAAAGAAACATTTTGTAGTATTAGTCATTTATATATTTATACTAATGAATGAAATATATTTACATAAAGTTGAAACCAATTATTCCTCTGCATGCTGTACAGTACACCTCCTCTAAAAAAGACTGTAAGAAGACATTAAAAAGTAAATTTTTTTAAATGTATTGATTCTCATCCGTCTCCATCTAGAGTTTAAGGAGATCAGGTTAACTGAGGGCTGTGAAGGGAATGTGGGGATTTTCTACAATGGATCCTGGGGAATGTGTCCCCTGAATAATCAGATGGACAGAGACACAGCGAGTCTGATCTGTCAGGAGCTCAACTGTGGAAGATCTGGCAGTAGACCCAGTATTTCAGAGGACTGAAGTCTCATAATTGGCTTGATAAACTTAAGTGTCGACGTCATGATTCCACTCTGTGGCAGTGTCCATCTTCACCCTGGGGACAGAACTGATCTGTGAGCAATGAAGTGGCCAAGATCACCTGCTCAGGTAAGATGATGATTGTATAAATATGATTTTGTTTTCTTATAATTTTTATTACGTATTGAATGAAATGTTGTTATTTTAATCTCAGAGAGCAGACCATGAATCTCCTCAGAGTCGTCTGACATGTTCTTACCTCAGCATCTCCTCACCAGAGACAGTGTTCAAGTAAGTTCATTATAAGGATGTATTTTCTTTTATACAGCATCTTAAATTATTAATGTCTGTACACTTGAACACTGAATCCACATAATTATCACAACTTTAAATAGTTATAAAATGCATTGTGTATTGTTGTAAATGTTGTGTTGAAGCTGGTCAGTGATGGTTGATGTGTGTGATTTAGAGCATGTTCTCTCAGACTGAGTGGAGGGCAGGGCCGGTGCTCTGGGAGGCTGGAGGTGTATCGCCAACGCAGCTGTGTGGGCTCAGTCTGTGATGATCCAGTGGAACATCAGCGATGCTCAGGTGGTCTGCAGGCAGCTGGGTTGTGGAGCAGCACTGAGGGCTGATGGGAATTCAGCCTTTGGTGCTACAGTGAAGGTGTTAATAATGGCTGAACAGAGTCGGAGTGCAGAGGAATGAGATTCACCTGTAGGACTGTGTCCTCTAAAGAAGAACCACCACACTGACTGCTCCCACAAAAGAAGCACGCTGGACTCACCTGTGCAGGTCACAGCAACACACTGACCGATTATTAGTCATTTTACACACCATTTAGGAGTGAATAATATTTGTGTATTTATAATCAATAATATGAATGTGTTTGTGTCTGTTTTGCCAGATTTGTCAGTGTCCACTACTCCTGCCACAACAACATCAGCCTCCTCAGTTTCTCCTCCAGTGCGCTCTCAAGCTCAGCATCAGTCACTCCTCCACAAACTCCTCAGCGTCTCTCCGTGCTTGTGATTGTACTCGGGGAGTTGTGCTCTTCCTGCTCTTGTGCTACACTGCTTATACTGATTCAGCAGAACAGAGTGATGAGGAGAGGTAGGAGAGATCCAGAGACTGTCATATTGTGTCTTATTCAGTGTGTGATCAGTCATGTGTTGTGAACTGACAGCAGGTTTGTCTGTCTACACTCACAGCTCTCTCTAAGAGGAGACACAGGACGACGACTGAGGCCGTTTATGAGAGATTCATCACAGACACAATCACTTCACTCAGAGGGGTGAGACATGAGACATGAATATTATTTAATATGATAAATTAATAGAGAGTCAGACACTTGATGTTCATCTATTATTAGTCTCTGTTAAACCTCCTGCTTCAAACCAGAGAGAATTCCTGAAGAAAAACCACAGAGCCTGTATGGTGTATGTTTATATGTGTGTGTGTGTGTGTGTGTGTGTGTGTGTGTGTGTGTGTGTGTGTGTGTGTGTGTGTGTGTGTGTGTGTCTCTTCCTGTGTGTATATTTAGAGGGTAATAAGGAGCGGTGTGTGTGTGTGTGTGTGTGTGTGTGTGTGTGTGTGTGTGTGTGTGTGTGTGAGTGAGTGTGTGTGTGTGTGTGTGTGTGTGTGTGTGTGTGTGTGTGTGTGTGTGTGTGTGTGTGTGTGTGTGTTTGTCTCTTCCTGTCTCTTCTATTACTGGAAGGCAGTGAGAATAGGTTCATTTGAGGATACATATGTTTTTGCTGATAGGCCTCAAAAAAGATTTCTGCCTTCTAATGTTTTTAAAAAATAAAGTTTTATGATCCCACAGGAAATGAGGATTAATTCTGTTTGTAAAGATGAACATGTTTCTGACTGTTCTGCTCTCCTTTATCAGGACGTCTCGTCTCTGAAGAACTGCATTTCTGGGTATGAAGATGCTGATGAGCTGCTCTCAGGTTAGAGAGCTGAGCATTATATTTATTCCACTATTCAAAACACTTTTTCATTGAATTCAACCTAAATAAATAAATACATAAATGTAATTAACAAATTCTTAAATATTTGACTAATGCTGTTTACTTCTATATTAATATTCTGTTTCCCGTTTTGAAAAAGAGTTCAAGACCAAGTATATTTATGATGATGTCATAACAACAGCAGTGGCCTGAAAGGTCAGTTAACTGATCACATGATTCATGACCAGATGATTAATAACGAACATTTCAGAACCGCTAATGCGGTAAATTTACCCATGGCTGTTTTTCAAATGTACATAAAGAGATTTTTAATAAAACATCCAGAGTCTCCCAGTCATTGACTTTTACTAAAATTGTTATTATTTACAATCCTGTTGTTAAAAATAGTTTAGATAAAACCAGATTAAAAAATGGAGGCATTTATAGCTAAAACCTTAACCAGCAGTCCACATTTACTCCCTGTATAATTCCTTTATTTCCACGCGCTGTTGAAGTTAGGATTTATTCGTCATTACACATGTACAAGTACAGTATAACGGGAAATGAGTTTGGAGCAAGCCTCCGGGCACGCCAGCCGATTATTCAGGCGCAGCCCTAAACTCTCCAGAAATACAGAATGCAATTTAGCAAGCATTACATAGCACAAACACAACAAAACATAAACATAAACATAAACATGACACAGTACACGTGGTCACGTGATGGGATTTTTTTGTATGGAGTGGGAGGAGATAGATAAACAGGCAGACGGTTTGGAGGGTGGGATCTGGGTAGGTTGTGTATGGTGCGGAGTGAGTCTGAGATTGTGTTGTGTGAGAATGTTAGCCATAACTTCGGGGATGTTTTCGAGTTCAGTTCTATGGTTTGTCCTTGAAGGGAGATAAGGCAGTGCACACAGGAAGATAGCAGACAGCTGCCCGGCTGACCTCCCAACCGAGAGAAAGGGACCAAGTGAGGTTCGTTGGGCTAGTTGATTAGGTCAGGGTAAATACAATTTATTATTTTTTTAATCCATTTGATGATCTTGGTAATTTGTCCCGGATCATAATCAATCAATCAGATCTGGTCCTCAGCATTAAACGTCGGTCTGTGCAGGCAGTTTTCTAGACATTCGTCCAGCCTCATGGCCAGACCGGTTACAGTCGTAAAGTTCACGATCTGACCCCGAGCAGAGCTAACTCTTCCCCGCGTATCCATGATCCGGACTGCGTTATTCTGCGGTTCCAGTTCCTCAATTCCTATCACTTTCACGATCTAATTCCTTCAAGCGGTCACACAGAACCCGAAGCACATTCTTTTTTAATTTCCACAGACAGCTGGGGTTGGTGAATTTGCTTACAGCTGTCTTACCAATCTTCCGCATAAGTCAGGGCAATCCCAAAGCCAAAGAATAGGAACCCTGCCATATCAATAATCCTGTTAATCTACAGGCTTAGTGGCAGTCACACAACACACAATCAAATGAAGATGTGCCTACTCTCATAAATGTTCAAACTGGATTAATTATTTCATTTTTGTTTTTGCTAATTTTATTGTGTATTGTTTGTCACTGTGTTGCTATTTAATCTGATCTATGATGTAATGAATACATTTTTATGATTACTCCAAATTTATTGTGATGTTGTTCTCTTATTCAAATTATAAATGAGTACAACTAAACATATGAATAATTAATGAATGAGTTAGTGGAATAATTGAAACTGTGCTTTAATTTATCATTGCATCACACATTATAATAATATTATTATAATATTACACCACCCAAATATGTATTTATTTTCTAATTCTAGTTGTCATTGCAGGCTGGTTTAGCTCTATATTCACCATAAAGTGATTAGTACCAGCCTCCTTAAAACAGCAGCATAAAACAACAGGACAAAAACTAAAAATAATCATTTCATGACTCCAGACATTTACTTTATGAAGACAGTGGTGGCATAATACACAGTGACATAACACGTTTTTAGCCATATCAAAGCAGTAATCATGTGCATGGGTAAATTTTACGGCTGGCCGTTTTAGGTATACAGCGAGGCCCTGGCGGTTCTAGATTAATGAGTCTCATGACCTGCAACAAGAATATGTTGCATATCCAAACATATTGTTTGTTGATGCAGAAGAGATGAAAGAAATCACACCGGGATACTATGATGAGTGTCATCACTGATGGACTGAACTAAAGCCAGATGGTTATTCTATAACAGGATATGAAATCGCTTTTTTTAGTATATTAAAGTTATTAAAGTATATTAAAGGATCGTGATTAATGTGTGTGTTTTTAATGAATGTGTGAATTTGTAGAAGACACCCTGAGAGCTATGATAGCGCTATCCCCAGTGGACAGATCTCTCATATCAAAAAGGTGTTTTATTTTAATTGATTGATTAATAAAATTATTCCTTTAAAATAAAACAATATAATTATAATATTTTATAATGCTATCTAAATGTTTTTGTGTTTTTTTGCTTATATTTAACATTTCGGCCTTATATTTGCATGTAGTTAATACACTAGAGAATTATGATGATGTCATCATTAACGGACAGAAAGCTCACATAAATAGGTGGGTTGAACAGAACTATATTTTATTATCACCCTTACATGTTTACACAGAAGTTTTGTGTAATCAAGACACTTGCAGGGAAAAGTGATCCTTCAAATGAGATAAAAGCTGTCCCAATTCAGAGGCTGCATCCTTCGAAGGCCACAAAGGTCGACGAAGCGTTGTTAAATGGGGACGGTCTAGCCTATGGAGGATTGTCGCCTAGCAACTGTGACAGCTGCCATTGATGTAACGCTTGTACTGGACTTTTTGTAAGTTATATTAGACTATTAAAATATATATATTTTTTATATTAAAAACCAAACAGGGTTCACAAACTGTCTAAATATGTTCACCATAGTCCATTTCTGTACATAATAAAGAGTATAAATGATATATAATCGCATCTTAGTAGGATAGAAGACAACATTTGAACTGCTTTAAAGTTGTTTTTTCATTTGTATCATCAGATACTTGTGTATGCTCAAAACCCAATAGTTGCGCTTTTTAAAGTGTAATTCTGCATTTTCTCTCAAAACAATCCTGTCGTCACTGGCGTGCAATGAATTGTAGGGGTAGGCAAGGCCGCATAACATCAATCGGGTTGAATCCTTCATTTCACGGGAAACGAAGGACGTTGTTTTTATGCCTAGTTGGAAGGATGCAGCCTCTGAATTGGGACGCAGCTGAAGAGTGTTTTAGAAGTGTTTTTATATCTGGATGGGACATGTTTTATGTCATTCTTGATCAGAGGGAGTTCAGGAGGAGTATGATGATGTGATGAGTGAGTGAAGATGTCAGAAACCGGTTAGGTAAGTTATTAAGTTATTGTTAGTATGTTTTTCCATATTCATAGACTCCATTTAAAAATATGAATCTGATTACAACATGAATTAAGATTTTGTTTTTAATAGCAGATTATGACGATGTGCAGGAGGAGTCAAAAAGAAGAGGGTGGGGGGCATTCGGCTCAATGAAATGTGAAACAGTTTGAAAAAAGTTTGAGTGAAACTGCTATTGATAAATCAAGTCTCAGGTTTTTATGTTTGCTTGTGTTTTTGTTAAATGTATATGCCTCTGTGAGATTGTGTTGTATTGTTTTTTATGGCCTTGCTAATAGCAGCAAAACAAACAATAATACTTTTTCTGCAAAATTACCAAAGGAACAAAAATGTGATGTAACAGCTTCACCATCATGGCAGCATGTACTTTAATTGTTATGAGTGGATAATGCTGAAAAAAGTTTGCATTTATTTTGGATGCATAGTAACTTTTACAATAACCCTGTTAATTAATTTGTTAATTAATAAAATATCTGTGTCAAATATTATTATTTTATGTGGTCAGGTGTGTTTTAACCAATAAATAAATATGCATATCGCTTGTCTGCTTGCCATTTTACTTTTAAATCCATTCTCAGACTGTAGATGAAAGTGAAAAGCAAAAGTGACATGTGAAGGCCAAGTATGGTAACCCATGCTCGGAATCTGCATTCAACAAGTTAGTGCACACACACATTAGGTAAAGTGATTACACACAGCAAACCGTGGACACACACACCCGGAGCAGCGGGCAGCCATTCTGATGTGGCACCGGGGAGCTACTGGGGGTTATGTGCCTTGCTCAAGGGCACCTCAGTCATTTCCTAGCAGTATTGAGAATCAAACCCACAACCTTTGGGTTAGCAGTCTCACTCTCTAACCATTAGGCCACGACTGCCCAACCAACTGAAAGTGTGAAGACATGGTAAGAAAGTTAGTGCACGCTCACACACATTTGTTTGTTTTGTTAGGGCTATGTGTAAGTCAACAATCTGTAACACTTTTACAATGTATATTTCTTCTCTATAAAACATATGAATCACTTTATAAGTTAATAATGCTTAACAACAGAACATTAGAGCCCCAGTGCAGCTCATCCATCATTAGAAACCACAGACAGGAAAAGTGCAGTACCTTTGTGTGACCGCTGCAATTTCATCTGTTCATCAAGTGTTGCAGCCAAAAATGAATCCATGGTATGTCATTCTACCTTTGGTATTCTTTTGGTTGAAAATTGTTCTTACCTGCAGTACTGAGTCATTCAAAGCTGCACATGCAGATTTTAAACTTAAAGCCACAATATGTAAGATTTTTGTAATAAAATATCCAAAAAAACACTTGCACAGTGTGATATATTTCATGCAGCTGTGTACTTACATTATCCCAAAGGTTCCCAAGGATTTGTAAATCCATAGAAATTCTAATTTTAAATAATGGCTTTTCCCACATTGAGAGGAGCCAGTTGAAGTGGCTCGGGCATCTATTTCGGATGCCTCCTGGACGCCTTCCTGGGGAGGTGTTCCGGGCACGTCCCACCGGGAGGAGACCCCGGGAAGACCTAGGACACGCTGGAGGGATTATGTCTCCCGGCTGGCCTGGGAACGCCTCGGGGTTCCCCCGGAAGAGCTGAAGGAAGTGGCTAGGGAGAGACATGGGCATCTCTGCTTAGACTGTTGCCCCCGACCGGCCCCGGATAAGCGGAAGATAATGGATGGACGGATGGCTTGTCCCTTGTCATTGTTGTCTATCAATGATGTAATATCCGCATTATTTCTCAGTTTCCACTTGAAGAAACCATGGCAACATACGTGGACAAATGCAGATGTAGTGGTTATACAGCATTTAGCACGCCGCTTTTGCATCGTTTAGTCATCATGGATCATGATTATTCACTGGTGAGTACAGAAAAAAAAAAAAAAAAAAAAAAATGTATATGTAGATCAACTGAGGCAAGCAGGCTTTAGGACAAACTAAGTGTGGCAAACAGCGGGCCGAGAGCAGTGAGAGAAGCGGTGCAAGGCCGGTGTGGCGTGAGTGATAATGAACGTCTCCTGCGTGCTGAACCGGTCTCGTATCTCTCACAGAGGAGCTTCGGAAGCATAAAAGGAGAGCAACGGCAGTAAAGGACAAGAGAGGACCAGGCCTGGACTATTTCACGCTATGTTTTATTTATGTGTGTGCATAAATGCTCCGGGTGTGTGTCCACGGTTTGCTGTGTGTAATCACTTTACCTAATGTGTGTGTACACAATGTTTTATTTATGTGTGTATTTATGTGTGTGCAGTCTCTGTGAGCGGCTGCTGCTTTTACTTTCGGTTTGTTATTTTATTATTAAAGTCTTTGAAACGTTTGTTGGTTTGTGTAATAAAGACACTTAAGGCTCCTTTAACCTTGTTACACAGAGAAATAAAACAAGGATCAATATCTGCATTTTCGAGATGGAGAGAGCTTCACAATAAACTTATGCAGTATGTTGCACATATATTTTTCCCATCAGTTGCACATACTATGGGCTTGTTCAAATTTACTTTTAGTACGACTATTTTAAACATGTAAAACTGCGCAGCATTAACCCACCAAATCATTTGACAAATAGTCACATATCAGTAACACCAGCTAATATAGCATTACATTTCACATTCCTTGCAACTAATTCATTATGATGACATAAAATAGTGTGATGAAATGAACACAAACTAATTCATTACCTCATCCGCACACATAATTCATGAATTCCATACATCTCTGGATGGTGAAAACAAGGATGAAAATCGACATTCCACTCTCCTTCATGGCAAGCTTCACCTTTGTTATTGTTTTGAAAATGCGACCTCTGGCGCGAAACTTACATATTGTGCCTTTAATAAAGAGCTTCTTGATTGCTGACAAACGACAGTTTCTGTTGCAGGTTTTGTTTCAGTTGACTGTAGGTAAAGATTCACTTCACTGAACGCTGAATTTGTTCTCTGTGTTATAAAATCTCCAGTGGTGCTCCAAAGATTCAGTGCGCACGTTTGAATCATTCAGTGTGAAGAACCGAATCAAAAGATTCATTTGGGAAACATTAGTTGTGATTCTAAACAGCAGACCGAAAAATATGACATAATTCCTGAATTTCCTGAAATATGTCTTGGGTAAATATTTCTCTGGTCAGTATACTGCAGTCAAATTTTTGTAAACTTGATTAAAATTGTACTGGCACAGTATTTTAACAGTATTTTAACGGGGCTCATGTCAGGGAACGCTGTAGATAGTCAAGTTTGTCTCCTCAATAGTCATAATCTTTTACTGCCACCCTTAGGAATAGATCGATATTGCAGCATTAAACACAGCCTACAAGTGCAGCTGCAAACTTGGTCTAGTATTCCTGTGATGAACTGTGTAAAGTAATATACTTTAGGCTGTTGTCTTTTTAAAATTATTATTTTTTAAAGAAAATGACACTCTTTTGTGAAATAATATTTACTGTGCACAGCATGACAAGCATTGCTAATATAGGCTCCTTCTGAATATATTATAGGCCTAGTAGTTTAAATGAATCTGAGCACATTTGATTTATGTTTGTATCAAGCTAATATTTCTAAACATAGATTCAAAGTGAGAAATATGAAGCAGTTCGTTATCAGTGTTTGTGTCTGAATATCTGCAAATGCTGGGCTTTGATGCTGTAAATAAACTGGAATGTTTCCTGTCCCTGAAATCAGTTTCCTGTATGTGTGACTTTGCCACCCCTCTATCTTGCATGTTTCTCCCCAGTTAAGTGTCATAAGGTGGAGGAGGAGTCCTGTTCATCAGTGGTGACGTGCTTTTAATAAATATGGTGAGAATCATAAATGCGTCTTCTGATTTGTCAATTAAACTTTTGATGATTTCCTCTGTTCTGTCTAATAAGGTAAGAGTGACTTTGATTGGCTTGTTGTTTGGTGGTTGTGCAGCTTTCTGTCTCTGTCTCTCTTGAACCTTTCACTTGTGAGTTGATCAAACAGAGTGTGTGATCAGTGAAGATGGAGAGCTATCTAACACTCATTTTTTTGTCTTCTGTGCTCAGACTCGCTTACAGCTAATGCGTACACACTCAGGATCATTATGTGTGAGTTAATGTTATAGTGACTGACTCTGTTTTAGTGTTATGAAATGGTCATAATATAATTTATTGTTCAATTTGTGTATGTGTAATATTTGCATTAATATAACAGTGAATTTCCTTCTCTCATGGTTATTTTCACTGACCCATTGTCTGTTGATGTCCATCGTTTCACACATACATTTTATACACAACTTTCTTTATCTTGTCTGCAGGAGACGTGAGGCTGGTGGGTGGTGATAATTCCTGTGCTGGTAGGGTGGAGGTCTATTATAGTGGAGAGTGGGGACCGTGTGTGATGATTATTGGGGTTTGTCAAACACTGCAGTGGTGTGCAGAGAGCTGGGCTGTGGCGATGATTCAAATACAATGCGTGCTGCTCACTTTGGACCTGGATCAGGACAAATCTGGATGGATGATGTGTTCTGTAGTGGATCAGAGTCCTCAATACTCAAATGCCCAAAAACAAAATTTGGTGACCATAACTGTGAGCATAGTGAGGATGTTGGAGTGATCTGTTCAGGTAGGTCGATTTTCTGTCTAGATTTCATCAAATGTACCATTATGTATTCTATCAAAACTACGTATGTACTAAAGTAGATTTTGAAATTAATGTTCAAAGTTCATAAATAGTGGAGGCCAACAAATGTTAGAACACGTTTTATCCAAGTGTTAAGTCTAAATTTTGGTTTATGATTTGAATTGATTGATCAGGTTAATGCACGTTTAATGACAGTACATGTTTGACCTAAATCAGCAGACTCTTGTTTAAATTTCATATATATTTACTGTTAAAATTTACTATATATTTACTGTTATATATTTTATGTTAAAACCTATATGTTAAAAATACACCCTAGAAATTGAATGACCAAAATAAATTCATGTAAAATTAAAACTGACGCACCCCAACCCAGAGCTGGACAAGAAAGTCAATAGGAGTGTAACAATACACTGATGTCACTGTGGCGGCGAGGGATCGCGAGAAGCGGGCGGTGGCGAATGATAATGAGCATCAGCTGTGCGCCACACGGTCTCGTCTCATGGAGGAGTGGCGGGAGCATAAAAGAAAGAGCGGCGACAGTGTAAGGCGAGAGAGGACCAGGCCTGGACTTTATGTTGCGTTTTTGTTTTGTGTATGTAGGCGGCAGTCGGCCGTGAGGAGCTACCGCCCGGCATTGTATTTTGTTTGTTTATTTTTGATTACAGTTGTTAAATGTTCGCGGTTCCCGCCTCCTTCTTCCTGATCCTCCATTAAGTTACAGTCACGATTCAGTTTAATACACAATACTGATCTCATGATATGATTCTCTCGTGATACTGTAAACAAAGCCGAAATGAGGTTAAAATATTTCTTTTTAAATGATCACTTAAATAGTTAACAAACAGTACTGTTGATTAAAATGCTACATTTGGTATTACATCAGGAATGGTCATTCAGTTTGGACTTGGTCCTTCACCCCTATTCACATGGCAATGACACCAGAATAAATATTCATGATTCTTCATAGCTAAAAATACAGAATTATGTTAGACACATATGCTTGTACTCTATTCCTGACTGCATATAAATATGAAATATTGTGTTTTATTAAATAATGTATTTATTTTTAATGTATTAATAATTAATAAACACGGAAGCTCAAATGTGTGACCTTCTGTGCTTACCATATTTGATGCTAAATTAAATATATCTGAAATTACTACTGTATATACGATACATATTGTCCTATGCACGATACATATTGTTGCATTTTTGTATTGCGATGCATTGTGATATATTGTTACACACCTAAAGCACCTAGGGTGTCAAATGGACTAGGACCGACACTTACACACGACTGTTACTCTAGACTCTAACAACACTGAAATTACTCTAAATAGTTTAGAATAAGTTGTAGATTTCAAAACAGATTTTAATTTGTAGCTAAATTAATTTTCTTTTTTCATGTTTTGATATTTTTAAATGGTTTGTTATAATCATTTTCAGGCATCAGGCTGGTTGGAGGTTCTCGCTGCTCTGGGAGACTAGAGGTTCCTCATGGGGAACACATGGCACAGAGTGTGTGCGGCTGCCTTTGACCAGCAGGATGCAGAGGTTGTGTGTAGAGAGCTGGACTGTGGGGCTCCTGTACAGGTGCTGGGAGAAGCTGCTATTGGAAAAGGAGACGCTCAGATGTGGACACAAGAGATTCAGTGCAGAGGAGACGAGTATCAGTTTGCTCTCTGTCCAACATCACCTTCACACAGTTGTTCCCATGACAACGATGTGAGTGTTTGTATGTGCTGGTAGGTGAATCGACATAAAATCATTGAGTAAAATTGTTCAACAATTATTTACAATCTTTTCTTGTGCCGTTTTACCTTCAGAAACAGTGAGAATAGTAGGCGGTAGCAGTGCCTGTGCTGGTAGAGTGGAGGTTCTTCATGATGGTCAGTGGGGAACAGTGTGTGATGATGGCTGGGATATGAATGATGCTGCAGTGGTGTGTAGAGAGATGGGATGTGGAGAGGCTTTAGTGCACCAAAGAGTGCTCACTTCGGAGAAGGATCAGGAGATATCTGGATTTCTGATTTACAGTGTACTGGATCTGAGTCTGCATTGATGAACTGTAGATATTTTGGATGGGAGTAGACGCTAATCATACTGAAGACGCTGGAGTCATCTGCTCTGGTAAGCTCATCTATGCTAATTTAATCATTACTAAACTTTTCTACCACAGAATTCCAGGATGAATAAAAAAAATGTAGGTGCTAAGAAAATAATTAATATTCTTGACGTCAGAATTACTTCATAAAGACATTAAAAAAATTATAATAAAAAAAGCAGCTATGGTACACACCACATTCATCAGAAGTGTAGTTTAAAATTATATTTTGCCAAAGAATAGGCATATTCAACAAAATAGATTTTTATTTAGTTTAATACAAGTGACCACAAGACAATGACAAAAACCTTTTTACATGCAAAGGTGAAAGACTTCAGCACATATGTGTGCATATCAGAATCATACTTTACACTTAAATTAAACATTAAACGAACAGCACATCACAATCTTAGTGAATATCTAACTGATTCATTTTAAATGTAGCCTAATGGATTTAAGTGGTGGGGGGTTCTGACGGTGCTATATACACCCCTAGCCCCGGTGTAGCGCCTTTACTGTTGATATGGCAACTAGTAAATACACAGTTTTTGGCATGTGTGGAAAGTGTTAAACCATGCGTGTTACAATTAACCCCACGTTAGGTTGTGCCCCGCGCTCCTCTACCTGTAAAATTATTTAACCACCCAGCCAAATTTGAATGATAAAACAAATCCACCATATGTAGGCTATATAAGAACAACAACAAAAAACATTTAAATAAAATATCTTATCAAATTCTTGAAGAAATAAGCAGCTCTCAAACGCTAGGGGTGTGTCCTCTGGCAGCGCCAAAACCATACCCACTCGAAGGAAAGCTGCTGTAAGCACTCAAGACAACACTCATTGGTGGGCACGTAGTCTGCCGACGATGGCACCAGATGTCAGCATGATGGGAGGATGAAGGCCGGGCGGGAGATAGTCGGTTCTGCCCCATTCTGAAGCGGATTATCAGAGAATCGTTTATGCTCGTTCATGCTCGGTGGCTCCAGTGCATAATCGACAGTTATGATAGTGTTAGGGGAGAGGCCAGGCTCGGTGACTGTAGTGCATCATCGACAGTTTTGATAGTGTTAGGGAGGGGCCAGGCTCGGTGGCTCCAGTGCGTCATCGACAGTTTTGATAGTGTTAGGGAGGGGCCAGGCTCAGTGGCTGCAGTGCCATCGACAGTTATGATAGTGTTAGGGGAGGGTCAGGCTCGGTGACTGTAGTGCATCATCGACAGTTATGATAGTGTTAGGTGAAGGGCCAGGCTCGGTGGCTCCAGTGCATCATCGACAGTTATGATAGTGTTAGGGGAGGGGCCAGGCTCAGTGGCTCCAGTGCGTCATCGACAGTTATGATAGTGTTAGGGGAGGGGCCAGGCTCGGTGGCTCCAGTGCGTCATCGACAGTTATGATAGTGTTAGGGAGGGGCCAGGCTCAGTGGCTGCAGTGCCATCGACAGTTATGATAGTGTTAGGGGAGGGGCCAGGCTCAGTGGCTGCAGTGCCATCGACAGTTATGATAGTGTTAGGGGAGGGCCAGGCTCGGTGACTGTAGTGCATCATCGACAGTTATGATAGTGTTAGGAGGGCCAGGCTCAGTGGCTGCAGTGCCATCGACAGTTATGATAGTGTTAGGTGAAGGGCCAGGCTCGGTGTGGTGTCATTGAACCACCGCTTTAGCCCCGCCCAAAAATCCTGAACACACCAATGGTGAAAAACTGTTTAACAGTCTCAGTCCACAATTCAGTACTACACAGTTCACAGTCTTTGTAACGTGTTTCAGCAGTACATTTCTAACATTTATAATGTGCTTAGAAACAAATATCAGAATTGCCATTGCAGGGACTTTAAGTGAAAAATGCATTTATTCTTATGTGTACAATTGACAAAATGTAACTGGTCAGAAACTATTAACTAATAAACTGTTCAGTTTTATAAAATATTAGGACAAGAAATGAAGCAAATATCATTAAATATTTTTAATGATTTTCTGATTTTTTTTCAGCTTTTTCTTCCCGTAATTAATTTATCTATTTAAAATGTATGTTAATTATTATTACCTTATGTTTATTATATTAACTTTTTTCTCATGCATATTTGTTAGGATGTAAGTTTTATTTGTTTGCATAAAAAAATAAAATAAAAAAGTGTAGTTACAAATGATCTTCTGCTGAAATACATTTAAACATAAATTTTTACCTTTTTAATTCAAGGAGTCAGGCTGGTTGGAGGTTCTCGCTGTTCTGGCAGAGTAGAGGTGCCTCATGATCGCTCATGGATGTCAGTGTGTGCGGCTGCCTTTGACCAGCAGGATGCAGAGGTTGTGTGTAGAGAGCTGGACTGTGGGGCTCCTGTACAGGTGCTGAGAGAAGCTGCTTTTGGCAAAAGGAGACGCTCAGATGTGGACACAAGAGATTCAGTGCAGAGGAAACGAGTCTTATATATCTTTCTGTCCAACATCATCTTCTCTCATATACAACTGTACACATGAGAATCACATTGGACTGTTGTGTTCTGTAATGGAGCAGTTAAAAAAAAAAAAAAAAATTTATATATAATATTGCATGTTTCATACTGTTTAATTAAACTCTCTATTCTTTGTCCAGGTTACACTGATCTCAGACTGGTCAATGGTCCTGACATCTGTTCTGGTCGAGTTGAGCGTCAGTACTTCAGTAAATGGGGCACAGTGTGTGATGCATGCTGGGATATGAGAGCTGCCAGTGTCCTCTGTAGACAGCTGAATTGTGGGATTGCTGTGTCTGTTGTGGGATCAGACTGGTTTGGAGAGGGAAGTGGTGAAATCTGGGCTGATGTGTTTGATTGTGACGGGAATGAAACAAAACTCTCAGAATGTTCCATCTCTTCATGGAGTCGAGCTGAATGTTCTCATAGACGAGATGTTGGAGTCATCTGCTCTGGTGAGGGGATTTTATTGAAAAACAACAACAACAAAAAAACCCCTGTTACCAATTACCTATATAAATCTCACAATATCTTAATAAAATGTCACATCTTTCAATCAGATTCCTCTCTGGCTGTTCATGATGGTCTGGTGCGGTTGTCTGGAGAGAGACAGTGTGAGGGGGAGGTGGAAGTTTCCATCCATCAGGTCTGGAGGAGAGTTCTGCTGGACTCCTGGAGTCTCACTGAATCCTCTGTGGTCTGCAGACAGCTGGGCTGTGGCTCTGTGCTGAACTTCTCCGGCTCCTCTTCATCCAGTCCTGAACACAGTCATGAGTGTGTGACGGGCTTCCAGTGCTCTGGGAGTGAAGCTCATCTGGGGAACTGCAGCTCTCCACAAACTCTCAACTGCAGCTCCACACAACAGCTGTCAATCACCTGCCTTGGTGAGAAGAGCAACATCTGGGCAGATTCTTCAGTTGTTAGTGATCAATAATGTGTTTATCTCTCTCTGAATATCAGGTCACGGGTCCATCAGGCTGGTGGGTTCTGGGGGAGACTGTGCAGGGAGGCTGGAGGTTTTTCACAGCGGCTCATGGGGGACAGTGTGTGATGACTCCTGGGATATTAAAGATGCCCATGTGGTGTGCAGACAGCTGCAGTGTGGAGTGGCCCTCAGTAACCAGCAGGTACCAGCCTGGTTTGGTCCTGGTTCTGGACCCATATGGCTGGATGAGGTGGAGTGTGAAGGGAATGAGACGTCCCTGTGGAACTGCTCTTCTCCAGGCTGGGGAAAACATGACTGTCAACACAAGGAGGATGTAGGAGTCGTGGTGCTCAGGTAAACAGTAAACAATATGTTTAAAAATAACTTGACAATATTTTAAACATTTTCAATAATCTATGTATGTGACTGATGATATCAGGTGTACTTATACATGTTAAATATATTAATAAAAAAATACTTGCATTTTCCCAATGCAGACGGAATACTAAAATACTCTGACAGAGTTTTCTAAACTACATCACAACACAACTGAATCTACAGCACTAAACACAGAGTGTGACGAATGTAGTCTGATTCCTGAACAAATGACTCTTAATGATTTGGTTCTTTTTAGTGAATGATTACAGCTTACAGCTGCTCTGAGACTTAAAGCAATAGAGACTGACTGGAAGCTCTTATGACAAAGAGTAAATAAAGAAACATTTTGGCCAGTATTAGTCATTTATATATTTATACACTAATGAATGAAATATATTTACATAAAGTTGAAACCAATTATTCCTCTGCATGTACAGTACACCTCCTCTAAAAAGACTGTAAGAAGACATTAAAGAGTAAATTTTTTTAAATGTATTGATTCTCATCCGTCTCCATCTAGAGTTTAAGGAGATCAGGTTAACTGAGGGCTGTGAAGGGAATGTGGAGGTTTTCTACAATGGATCCTGGGGAATGTGTGTTATAATCAGATGGACAGAGACACAGCGAGTCTGATCTGTCAGGAGCTCAACTGTGGAAGATCTGGCAGTGAACCCAGTATTTCAGAGGGACTGAAGTCTCATAATTGGCTTGATAAACTTAAGTGTCGACGTCATGATTCCACTCTATGGCAGTGTCCATCTTCACCCTGGGGACAGAATGACTGTGATAATGAAGTGGCCAAGATCACCTGCTCAGGTAAGATGATGATTGTATAAATATGATTTTGTTTTCTTATAATTTTTCTATTAAGTATTGAATGAAATGTTAACATTTTAATCTCAGAGGAGCAGACTCGTGAATCTCCTCAGAGTCGCCTGACATGTTCAAACTCACCATCTCCTCACCAGAGACAGTGTTCAAGTAAGTTCATTATAAGGATGTATTTTCTTTTATATACAGCATCTTAAATTATTAATGTCTGTGCACTTGAACACTGAATCCACATAATTTATCACAACACAAATCAGTTATAAAATGCATTGTGTATTGTTGTAAATGTTGTGCTGAAGCTGGTCAGTGATGGTTGATGTGTGTGATTTAGAGCATGTTCCTCTCAGACTGAGTGGAGGGGAGGCCGGTGCTCTGGGAGGCTGGAGGTGTATCATAACGCTGTGTGGGGCTCAGTCTGTGATGATCAGTGGGACATCAGCGATGCTCAGGTGGTCTGCAGGCAGCTGGGTTGTGGAGCAGCACTGAGGGCTGATGGGAATTCAGCCTTTGGTGCTGGTGAAGGTGTTGTGTGGCTGAACAGAGTCAAGTGCAGAGGGAATGAGATTCACCTGTGGGACTGTCCTCTCTCCTGAAGAACCACACTGACTGCTCCCACAAAGAGCACGCTGGACTCACCTGTGCAGGTCACAGCAACACACTGACCGATATTAGTCATTTTACACCATTTTAGAGTGAATAATATTTGTGTATTTATAATCAATAATATGAATGTGTTTGTGTCTGTTTTGCCAGATTTGTCAGTGTCCACTACTCCTGCCACAACAACATCAGCTTCTCCTCCAGTGCGCTCAAGCTCAACATCAGTCACTCCTCCACAAACTCCTCCAGCGTCTCTCTCCGTGCTTGTGATTGTACTGGGAGTTGTGCTCTTCCTGCTCTTAGTGCCACTGCTTATACTGATTCAGCAGAACAGAGTGATGAGGAGAGGTAGGAGAGATCCAGAGACTGTCATATTGTGTCTTATTCAGTGTGTGATCAGTCATGTGTTGTGAACTGACAGCAGGTTTGTCTGTCTACACTCACAGCTCTCTCTAAGAGGAGACACAGGACGACGACTGAGGCCGTTTATGAGGAGATTCATCACAGACACAATCACTTCACTCAGAGGGGTGAGACATGAGACATGAATATTATTTCATATGATAAATTAATAAGAGAGTCTGTCAGACACTTGATGTTCATCTATTATTAGTCCTGTTAAACCTTCTGCTTCAAACCAGAGAATTCCTGCAGAAAACCACAGAGAGCTGCAGGTGCATGTTTGTGTGTGTGTGTGTGTGTGTGTGTGTGTGTGTGTGTGTGTGTGTGTGTGTGTGTGTGTGTGTGTGTGTGTGTGTGTGTGTGTGTGTGTGAGGTCTCTTCTGTGTGTATTTCTGGAAGGCAGTGAGGAGGGTTCATGTGAGGATACATGTGTGTTTGCTAATAGGCCTAAAACATGAGATTTCTGCCTCTAATGCTTTTAAAATGAAGTAATTAATATTCATGTTGTGTTGTCAGTAACACAATGCTTTATGATCCACAGGAAATGAGGATTAATTCTGTTTGTAAAGATGAACATGTTTCTGACTGTTCTGCTCTCCTTTATCAGGACGTCTCGTCTCTGAAGAACTGCATTCTGGGTATGAAGATGCTGATGAGCTGCTCTCAGGTTAGAGAGCTGAAATATATTTTCATTGAATTTAACCTAAATAAATGTAATCAACAACTTCTATTAATTATTTGACTAATGGCTTTTAAATAATGCTGTTTACTTCTATATTAATATTCTGTTCCCCGTTTTAGAAAAAGAGTTCAAGACCGTATATTATGATGATGTCACCAATGGCAGTGGCCTGAAAGGTCAGTTAACTGATCACATGATTCATGACCAGATGATTAATAACTTAATGGTCTCATGACCTGCAGCAAGAACATATGTTGGCTTTAATATCCAAACATATTGTTTGTTGATGCAGAAGAGATGAAGGAAATCACACCGGGATACTATGATGATGTCATCACTGATGGACTGAAACCAGATCGTGAGACAGGTGTCGCTCTGTTCTTCTATAATAGGATATGAAATCGTTTTAAATAACAATAGTAAAGTATATTGAAGGACTAAAGAAAAATATTTATTATAGTTTGTTTTGAATGTGATATTATGTTAACTTTGTAGAAAACACAACTGAGAGCTATGATGATGTCATCACCAATGGACAGAACTCTGATATTAAACAAGGTGTTTTTATTTTTTTGACAATATTTTACATAATCATCTAATCAAGCTTGTTATGGATAATATTTGTAAATGACATTCTTAAATGTATACATTTTGGCTTAATTTTCATGTGTAGTGGACGACAAGAGAAATATGATGATCTCATCATTAATGGACAGAGCTCTCAAGGGGAAACACGTGAGTTACACAGAACTACATTTCATTATTGCCATTTACATATATGTTTACACGAGTATTAGACATGATTTATATGCAATCAAATAATCAACTGAGAGAAAAGGGATCCATTAAATGTAGATAAAGTGTTTTAAAATCTAGTGAGAGATTTGTATGTTGATCAGAGGAGTTCAGGAGGAGTATGATGATGTGATGAGTGTCACTGAAGATACGAGAAACCTGTCAGGTGAGTTATCGTAACATTTTTGTTCTCAATATATTCTTCACTTTATTTAAAATATATATAAAAACATTCTAACATTCTACAAAAACATTCTATATTTATAGACTCAATTTTAAATATGAATGATATTTTAACATTTAGTTTTTTTTTTATTCAAGAATAATATTAAATAATTTAACTTTTGTTTTTTTAAAAACAGATTATGATGATGTGGTGATGTGAGTCATCAAAGAGGAGGGCTACGACTGAATGACCACACCCACTGGTTCAAGACGTTTGAGTGATATTTCTGTGTGAAATCTCTGGTTTGATGTTATTTGATTTTTTCCTGTAATGAAACTTTGCCTAATGCTTTTGTGACTGGATTTTGTTTTGGATTTTGGTCTATTTTTATTTCAATAAACATGTATTTCAATTTTTTTAATGCTTTTTTTTTTTTTTTGCTGTAAAAATGACCAAATAAACCAAACATATATACATACATACACACATTTACAGCATATGCACAATGCTGGGTATTTAAAAATGCCTATGTGTTACTGCCACCTTGTGGATAAATTATGTAATACAACAATTTAATGATATCTATCTATCTATCTATCTATCTATCTATCTATCTATCTATCTATCTATCTATCTATCTATCTATCTATCTATCTATCTATCTATCTATCTATCTATCTGGTCTATCTATCTATCTATCTATCTATCTGTGTCTATCTATCTATCTATCTATCTATCTATCTATCTATCTATCTATCTATCTATCTATCTATCTATCTATCTATCTATCTATCTATCTATCACTGTTGTAAATTATTAGACTATTCAAATTGACATTGTTTATTTTATTATTGGCTATTAAAGTTTCAAGTGTTACCTTTACCCAGAACACACCTAGAGCACAAATGTCTCAAATAAGACAAAAACGCCTTGATATTTGAATGTGGCCCAATGGAGGATGCGGATTTCTGCGCTGTTAGTGAGGAAGCATCTTTTATGTCTTATACATAAACAATTATTTAAAACAACTAAAGAGTTCAAAAGTACTGCAGTAGACTACCTGTGTTTTACTGACCCTCAGTGCAGCTCAGTGTGCATTGATTCACTCAAACATGTTCTGAAAGCATTCAGTAAACGTAATGGAAGGAGCTAAATAGGACCAAAAGATAACATTCTAGGTCGGTCACCTAAAGGTCCTGCAAATTATGCAAGCTAATAAAAATGTAGCATAATACACTGTCCCAAAATAAGTGTTGTAGTATAACTATCAGGGCAGCAGTGATGTGTGAACTGAATGTGGTGACAGTAGTGTATTACAGTGAGGTTAATGGCTATTTTTGTAGTAACGCTTTTCGGGTTTGGCACTTTGCAGACGGTCCCTTCGAATCTGTCTCTCGTCCGTCTGCGCATAGAGCTCAGTGTATTTTGTCCACTGCGGAGGAAAGCTTGTTTTGAGGAAAATAAAGTTGCAGCTGCTCGTCTGCGTTACTACGGTTGAAAAGAGGTGCTCTTTGTGTAGTAACGGCGTTTAGCTCACGAGTTATTGATCCGGGAAACCCGAATCTTTGAGTATGCAGCCGACTTTACTTGAGTACCTTAGGCTACTTGAACTTTTAGGGAATGTTGCGCTACGCGAGTCCTCTATTTTGTCCGACATAGCAATGTGTCCCCATCCCGCGCTCTTCTTCTCACCCTGCTCTGAGCCCCTGCTGGTGACAATACGAGGCTGAGGCGTTTAAATGATGCTCAAATGGTAAGAAAATCCCCATCACACCTCCAGCACCTGTTCCCATCAGACCAACATGCTCGAGAGATGGGTTTATACATCACCAGAGTTATTATTATTGATATCAATAACACCCATCAGCATCCGGATGGGCTACACAGCGTTTTATAACTGATGCACGAAACAACAATCAGAAAAAAACACAGTCATACTGATACAGCAAACAATAATCATGGGCAGCTTGTCGAAGATTATTTGAGAGTAAAGCCTAACCTGTTGTAAGCAGCGCTCACTAAGGTGCACGAGCGCCTCAATATAAATATCTATGGTTCTGATGACGCACAGGTCCAACAGAACAGCCACTGACAGACGCGCGTGATCATCTCTGAGTCCTCGCGCCACTTCACCTGACAGCCGCTAAACGCCTCGCTCTCAACGCTCCGCCGCCGCCGTGTCTCCGACACCTGGCCCCGCCTTGATGCGATGATTGACAGGGCGGGGCGGAGACTTGAGCGGCTCGGATTGCATTGAATTTTGCTACGTTCACTGCGGGACATATAATGAAAATGCTTGAACGTGTTAAACACATCTAATCATTTCTGTAACACATTTTAATTTCGCAACTTATAAAGCGTTAAAAGATATGTTTATCTGTTGAAACTAGTGTAGGAAATAGCACATGTAAATTATATTATTCCATTTGAAGGATCATTTTGCAGCAAATGTTGCACACATGGTATGGAAAATGTACATTGAAATACTGAAACGCATTGCTATTTTGCATATTGCATTGCAGATTGAAAATTGCTAAATGCTAAACTCATGAAAAGGCCAAATATTCAAGATTACATGGCAAATTTAAAATGTTGTCAGTGAAAAACTTTAGGCTCTTAAAATCACGCTATGGAGTGTGATTAGACCTACACACATTGTCACTCTACACACACTCTGCATGAAACAAGTTCCTTATAAATGGTTAAAAAACCACTGATCGCAGTCCTGAATCCGTTCACAGTGAGAGCTCGTGCATGCGCGACACTATAGTCTCCACACTAAGAGGTGTTTTGCTGCCATCTGCTGGACAGATACAGCAGCGCAGCATTAAACGCACAGTGAGTTATTACTCTCTAAGGTTTACTTAAGTAGCCTAATATTTCATTTATTTAATAAAAACACTTTTGAATAGCTTAACAACAATATAGTTTATATTATGGTGTAATGAAAACATATTTTTACAATAAAAGAACAAAGCTGTAAAGTCCACATGTATAATTTATGTAGAAACAATGAGATTAAAATGTCACATTTATTCAGATAACTCATGAAAAATAGTTCTACTTCTAGTAAGTTTTCTACTTAGCTACAAGTGTTTGAAGTGATCAGATTTACAAAACTCAGTCGTCAGTCTCGTGTGTTGTGTGTGCAGACACAGGCTTTGATGCTGAATATAACCTGCAGTGTTTCTGGATCAGTCTCCTTTAAGTTTAGTGTGACTTTCTCTCCACGCTGACATATGACTGACACGAGTCTGTCCTCAGTGAAGTGTCTCTTCACGCTGGAGGAGGAGTCCCGCTCATCAGCGCACACACTTTATTGATATATATGGAGAAAATAAAAATGCTGCTTTCTGATTTGTCAGTGATTGTGTTTGATGATTTCCTCTGTTGTGTCTAATAAGGTAACAGTGAGTGTCATTGGCAGCTGTGAGAGTCTCTCTCTCTTTAGGGGACTGACAGGAGCCAGTTTCTTCAGTCTTTGAGGGAGCAGAGGAGAAACTTGTGCTGTGTTCTGAGCTGATGAGCGTGTCGAGCAGGAGTAAAAGATGGAGAACTGTCTGATGCTGATGTTTCTGTGCTATATGGTAAAACTCACCACCTCTGGTAGGTACATAAAGAGATACTTTATTCTTTAATATGAGCTGAAATCATTTACATGTGATGTTACACTTACACTATGTTTGGGATATTTACTCATTGTCTCCCTCTCTCTCGTGTGTAGACAGTGTGAGCGTGAGGTTGGTGAATGGCACAAATCCCTGTGCTGGTCGAGTGGAGGTTCTTGATGATGGTCAGTGGGGAACAGTGTGTCATTATTACTGGGATATTGCTGATGCTGCTGTGGTGTGTAGAGAGCTGGACTGTGGGACGGCTGTAAAAGCAACACATGATTCTAACTTTGGACCTGGATCAGGACCGATTTCAATGGGTTTTCTATTATGTAGTGGATCAGAGACTGCACTGAAAGACTGCAGATCAGATAGTCAATATAGTATAGCAGATAACTGTAATCATAATGGAGATGCTGGTGTCGTCTGTTCAGGTAAGCTGCCCCTCATCTTGTTATCACTCTTTCATAATTCTCACTCAAGCAATATAATGTTTCTGTATGCTGGTGAGGACAAACTGCATCAGTGTCAATCTTATGAAACATGTAATCTGTTTAATTATTTTGTTCATGATATTAAATTTGTCCTCGTTCTTATCTTCTTATAATAAACTATGATACAGTGAATCCCCATTAAATATGTAATGCCTTTTTATTATTCAGTCTGATTTGACAATCTTATTTACATTATTTAATGAAAATTATAAAATTACAGATGAAAGATAAAATTACAGATAAAATTAGTGCAGATTAAGTGAATTAATGAAATACAAAATGTCAGAATTTAATGACAGTTTTCTAATGCTCCAGGTCAGCAGAGATGTTTAATGAACTGTCTGTCTTTATAATTCAAAGACTCGGAGCAAGGACTTCGACTTGTGGACGGGTCTCACCGGTGCTCTGGGAGAGTGGAGGTGCTCCAGACAGAAGGATGGGGAACGGTGTGTGCGGCTGCCTTTGACCAGCAGGATGCAGAGGTTGTGTGTCGACAGCTGGACTGTGGGGCTCCTGTACAGGTGCTGGGAGAAGCTGCTTTTGAAAAGGGAAAGGCCATGTTTGGTCAGAGGAGATTCAGTGCAGAGGAAATGAGCCACAGATACACGTCTGTTCACGATTGTCTGCACAGAAGCACAAGTGTTCCCATGACAATGATGTTGGAGTGATTTGTTCTGGTTGAGTATAAGCATTTGGGCTTTCTCTTTAGATAAATGACATACATAACATTCTGCTGTTGTGTTGCTGAATTATCCTGACTTAGTTTCATACTGTTTAAAAAAAGTTGTTAATTGTTTGTCCAGGTTACACTGACCTCAGACTGGTAAACGGTTCAGACTCTTGTTCTGGAAGAGTGGAGCTTCAGTTCCTCAGTGATTGGGGCACAGTGTGTGATACACTTACACTATGTTTGGGATATTTACTCATTGTCTCCCTCTCTCGTGTGTAGACAGTGTGAGCGTGAGGTTGGTGAATGGCAGAAATCCCTGTGCTGGTCGAGTGGAGGTTCTTGATGATGGTCAGTGGGGAACAGTGTGTGATCATGACTGGGATATTGCTGATGCTGCTGTGGTGTGTAGAGAGCTAGACTGTGGGACGGCTGTAACAGAAACACATGGAGCTCACTTTGGACCTGGATCAGGACCGATTTCAATGGCTCATGTATACTGCAGTGGATCAGAGACTGCACTGAAAGACTGCAGTTCAGATAGTCAATATAGTATAGCAGGTCACTGTAATCATACTGAAGATGCTGGTGTCGTCTGTTCAGGTAAGCTGCCCCTCATCTTGTTATCACTCTTTCATAATTCTCACTCAAGCAATATAATGTTTCTGTATGCTGGTGAGGACAAACTGCATCAGTGTCAATCTTATGAAACATGTAATCTGTTTAATTATTTTGTTCATGATATTAAATTTGTCCTCGTTCCTTATCTTCTTATAATAAACTATGATACAGTGAATCCCCATTAAATATGTAATGCCTTTTTTATTATTCAGTCTGATTTGACAATCTTATTTACATTATTTAATGAAAATTATAAAATTACAGATGAAAGATAAAATTACAGATAAAATTAGTGCAGATTAAGTGAATTAATGAAATACAAAATGTCAGAATTTAATGACAGTTTTCTCTAATGCTCCAGGTCAGCAGAGATGTTTAATTAATCTGTTCTTATATTGCAACAATTCAGAACTAGGACTTCGACTTGTGGACGGGTCTCACCGGTGCTCTGGGAGAGTGGAGGTGCTCCGTGCACAGAAGGATGGGGACGTGTGTGTGCGGCTGCCTTTGACCAGCAGGATGCAGAGGTTGTGTGTCGACAGCTGGACTGTGGGGCTCCTGTACAGGTGCTGGGAGAAGCTGCTTTTGGAAAAGGGAAAGGCCATGTTTGGTCAGAGGAGATTCAGTGCAGAGGAAATGAGTCACAGATACACGTCTGTTCACGATTGTCTGCACAGAAGCACAAGTGTTCCCATGACAATGATGTTGGAGTGATTTGTTCTGGTTGAGTATAAACATTTGGTTTCTCTTTAGATAAATGACATACATAACATTCTGCTGTTGTGTTGCTGAATTATCCTGACTTAGTTTCATACTGTTTAAAAAAAGTTGTTAATTGTTTGTCCAGGTTACACTGACCTCAGACTGGTAAACGGTTCAGACTCTTGTTCTGGAAGAGTGGAGCTTCAGTTCCTCAGTGATTGGGGCACAGTGTGTGATGTTACACTTACACTATGTTTGGGATATTTACTCATTGTCTCCCTCTCTCTCGTGTGTAGACAGTGTGAGCGTGAGGTTGGTGAATGGCAGAAATCCCTGTGCTGGTCGAGTGGAGGTTCTTCGTGATGGTCAGTGGGGAACAGTGTGTCATTGGTACTGGGATATTGCTGATGCTGCAGTGGTGTGTAGAGAGCTGGACTGTGGGACGGCTGTAAAAGCAACAATTGAAGCTCACTTTGGACCTGGATCAGGACCGATTTCAATGTCTCATGTATACTGCAGTGGATCAGAGACTGCACTGAAAGACTGCAGTTCAGAGAGCCTGTATGCACAGGGCTGTAATCATAATTATGATGCTGGTGTCGTCTGTTCAGGTAAGCTGCCCCTCATCTTGTTTTCACTCTTTCATAATTCTCACTCAAGCAATATAATGTTTCTGTATGCTGGTGAGGACAAACTGCATCAGTGTCAATCTTATGTAACATGTAATCTGTTTAATTATTTTGTTCATGATATTAAATTTGTCCTCGTTCCTTATCTTCTTATAATAAACTATGATACAGTGAATCCCCATTAAATATGTAATGCCTTTTTTATTATTCAGTCTGATTTGACAATCTTATTTACATTATTTATTGAAGATTATAAAATTACAGATGAAAGATAAAATTACAGATAAAATTAGTGCAGATTAAGAGAATTAATGAAATACAAAATGTCAGAATTTAATGACAGTTTTCTCTAATGCTCCAGGTCAGCAGAGATGTTTAATGAACTGTCTGTCTTTATAATTCAAAGACTCGGAGCAAGGACTTCAACTTGTGGACGGGTCTCACCGGTGCTCTGGGAGAGTGGAGGTGCTCCGTACAGAAGGATGGGGAACAGTGTGTGCGGCTGCCTTTGACCAGCAGGATGCAGAGGTTGTGTGTCGACAGCTGGACTGTGGGGCTCCTGTACAGGTGCTGGGAGAAGCTGCTTTTGGAAAAGGGAAAGGCCATGTTTGGTCAGAGGAGATTCAGTGCAGAGGAAATGAGTCACAGATACACGTCTGTTCACGATTATCTGCACAGAAGCACAAGTGTTCCCATGACAATGATGTTGGAGTGATTTGTTCTGGTTGAGTATAAGCATTTGGTTTCTCTTTAGATAAATGACATACATAACATTCTGCTGTTGTGTTGCTGAATTATCCTGACTTAGTTTCATACTGTTTAAAAAAGTTGTTAATTGTTTGTCCAGGTTACACTGACCTCAGACTGGTAAACGGTTCAGACTCTTGTTCTGGAAGAGTGGAGCTTCAGTTCCTCAGTGATTGGGGCACAGTGTGTGATGTTACACTTACACTATGTTTGGGATATTTACTCATTGTCTCCCTCTCTCTCGTGTGTAGACAGTGTGAGCGTGAGGTTGGTGAATGGCAGAAATCCCTGTGCTGGTCGAGTGGAGGTTCTTCGTGATGGTCAGTGGGGAACAGTGTGTGATCATGACTGGGATATTGCTGATGCTGCTGTGGTGTGTAGAGAGCTAGACTGTGGGACGGCTGTAACAGAAACACATGGAGCTCACTTTGGACCTGGATCAGGACCGATTTCAATGTCTCATGTATACTGCAGTGGATCAGAGACTGCACTGAAAGACTGCAGTTCAGATAGCCATATACAGCACTGTAATCATAATGAAGATGCTGGTGTCGTCTGTTCAGGTAAGCTGCCCTCATCTTGTTATCACTCTTTCATAATTCTCACTCAAGCAATATAATGTTTCTGTATGCTGGTGAGGACAAACTGCATCAGTGTCAATCTTATGAAACATGTAATCTGTTTAATTATTTTGTTCATGATATTAAATTTGTCCTTGTTCCTTATCTTCTTATAATAAACTATGATACAGTGAATCCCCATTAAATATGTAATGCCTTTTTATTATTCAGTCTGATTTGACAATCTTATTTACATTATTTAATGAAAATTATAAAATTACAGATGAAAGATAAAATTACAGATAAAATTAGTGCAGATTAAGTGAATTAATGAAATACAAAATGTCAGAATTTAATGACAGTTTTCTCTAATGCTCCAGGTCAGCAGAGATGTTTAATTAATCTGTTCTTATATTGCAACAATTCAGAACTAGGACTTCGACTTGTGGACGGGTCTCACCGGTGCTCTGGGAGAGTGGAGGTGCTCCGTACAGAAGGATGGGGAACGGTGTGTGCGGCTGCCTTTGACCAGCAGGATGCAGAGGTTGTGTGTCGACAGCTGGACTGTGGGGCTCCTGTACAGGTGCTGGGAGAAGCTGCTTTTGGAAAAGGGGAAGGCCATGTTTGGTCAGAGGAGATTCAGTGCAGAGGAAATGAGCCACAGATACACGTCTGTTCACGATTGTCTGCACAGAAGCACAAGTGTTCCCATGACAATGATGTTGGAGTGATTTGTTCTGGTTGAGTATAAACATTTGGCTTCTCTTTAGATAAATGACATACATAACATTCTGCTGTTGTGTTGCTGAATTATCCTGACTTAGTTTCATACTGTTTAAAAAAGTTGTTAATTGTTTGTCCAGGTTACACTGACCTCAGACTGGTAAACGGTTCAGACTCTTGTTCTGGAAGAGTGGAGCTTCAGTTCCTCAGTGATTGGGGCACAGTGTGTGTGATGTTACACTTACACTATGTTTGGGATATTTACTCATTGTCTCTCTCTCGTGTGTAGACAGTGTGAGCGTGAGGTTGGTGAATGGCAGAAATCCCTGTGCTGGTCGAGTGGAGGTTCTTCGTGATGGTCAGTGGGGAACAGTGTGTGATCATTACTGGGATATTGCTGATGCTGCAGTGGTGTGTAGAGAGCTGGACTGTGGGACGGCTGTAAAAGCAACAACTAAAGCTCACTTTGGACCTGGATCAGGACCGATTTCAATGGCTCATGTACAGTGCAGTGGATCAGAGACTGCACTGAAAGACTGCAGTTCAGATAGTATAGCAGGTCACTGTAATCATAATGAAGATGCTGGTGTCGCCTGTTCAGGTAAGCTGCCCTCATCTTGTTATCACTCTTTCATAATTCTCACTCAAGCAATATAATGTTTCTGTATGCTGGTGAGGACAAACTGCATCAGTGTCAATCTTATGAAACATGTAATCTGTTTAATTATTTTGTTCATGATATTAAATTTGTCCTCGTTCCTTATCTTCTTATAATAAACTATGATACAGTGAATCCCCATTAAATATGTAATGCCTTTTTATTATTCAGTCTGATTTGACAATCTTATTTACATTATTTAATGAAGATTATAAAATTACAGATGAAAGATAAAATTACAGATAAAATTAGTGCAGATTAAGAGAATTAATGAAATACAAAATGTCAGAATTTAATGACAGTTTTCTCTAATGCTCCAGGTCAGCAGAGATGTTTAATGAACTGTCTGTCTTTATAATTCAAAGACTGGAGCAAGGACTTCGACTTGTGGACGGGTCTCACCGGTGCTCTGGGAGAGTGGAGGTGCTCCGTACAGAAGGATGGGGAACAGTGTGTGCGGCTGCCTTTGACCAGCAGGATGCAGAGGTTGTGTGTCGACAGCTGGACTGTGGGGCTCCTGTACAGGTGCTGGGAGAAGCTGCTTTTGGAAAAGGGAAAGGCCATGTTTGGTCAGAGGAGATTCAGTGCAGAGGAAATGAGCCACAGATAGACGTCTGTTCACGATTGTCTGCACAGAAGCACAAGTGTTCCCATGACAATGATGTTGGAGTGATTTGTTCTGGTTGAGTATAAACATTTGGCTTCTCTTTAGATAAATGACATACATAACATTCTGCTGTTGTGTTGCTGAATTATCCTGACTTAGTTTCATACTGTTTAAAAAAGTTGTTAATTGTTTGTCCAGGTTACACTGACCTCAGACTGAACGGTTCAGACTCTTGTTCTGGAAGAGTGGAGCTTCAGTTCCTCAGTGATTGGGGCACAGTGTGTGATGTTACACTTACACTATGTTTGGGATATTTACTCATTGTCTCCCTCTCTCTCGTGTGTAGACAGTGTGAGCGTGAGGTTGGTGAATGGCACAAATCCCTGTGCTGGTCGAGTGGAGGTTCTTGATGATGGTCAGTGGGGAACAGTGTGTGATCATGACTGGGATATTGCTGATGCTGCTGTGGTGTGTAGAGAGCTAGACTGTGGGACGGCTGTAACAGAAACACATGGAGCTCACTTTGGACCTGGATCAGGACCGATTTCAATGTCTCATGTATACTGCAGTGGATCAGAGACTGCACTGAAAGACTGCAGTTCAGATAGTATAGCAGGTCACTGTAATCATACTGAAGATGCTGGTGTCGTCTGTTCAGGTAAGCTGCCCTCATCTTGTTTTCACTCTTTCATAATTCTCACTCAAGCAATATAATGTTTCTGTATGCTGGTGAGGACAAACTGCATCAGTGTCAATCTTATGGAACATGTAATCTGTTTAATTATTTTGTTCATGATATTAAATTTGTCCTTGTTCCTTATCTTCTTATAATAAACTATGATACAGTGAATCCCTCATTAAATATGTAATGCCTTTTTATTATTCAGTCTGATTTGACAATCTTATTTACATTATTTAATGAAAATTATAAAATTACAGATGAAAGATAAAATTACAGATAAAATTAGTCCAGATTAAGTGAATTAATGAAATACAAAATGTCAGAATTTAATGACAGTTTCTCTAATGCTCCAGGTCAGCAGAGATGTTTAATGAACTGTCTGTCTTTATAATTCAAAGACTCGGAGCAAGGACTTCGACTTGTGGACGGGTCTCACCGGTGCTCTGGGAGAGTGGAGGTGCTCCGTACAGAAGGATGGGGAACGGTGTGTGCGGCTGCCTTTGACCAGCAGGATGCAGAGGTTGTGTGTCGACAGCTGGACTGTGGGGCTCCTGTACAGGTGCTGGGAGAAGCTGCTTTTGGAAAAGGGAAAGGCCATGTTTGGTCAGAGGAGATTCAGTGCAGAGGAAATGAGTCACAGATACACGTCTGTTCACGATTGTCTGCACAGAAGCACAAGTGTTCCCATGACAATGATGTTGGAGTGATTTGTTCTGGTTGAGTATAAGCATTTGGTTTCTCTTTAGATAAATGACATACATAACATTCTGCTGTTGTGTTGCTGAATTATCCTGACTTAGTTTCATACTGTTTAAAAAAGTTGTTAATTGTTTGTCCAGGTTACACTGACCTCAGACTGGTAAACGGTTCAGACTCTTGTTCTGGAAGAGTGGAGCTTCAGTTCCTCAGTGATTGGGGCACAGTGTGTGATGCATGCTGGGATATGAGAGCTGCCAGTGTCCTCTGTAGACAGCTGAATTGTGGGATTGCTGTGTCTGTTGTGGGATCAGACTGGTTTGGAGAGGGAAGTGGTGAAATCTGGGCTGATGTGTTTGATTGTGACGGGAATGAAACAAAACTCTCAGAATGTTCCATCTCTTCATGGAGTCGAGCTGAATGTTCTCATAAACGAGATGTTGGAGTCATCTGCTCTGGTGAGGGGATTCACACTGTGATGACGTCATGGGTTTTAGATTAAAACTACACATTTTAATAAATGTAGTATACATTTTAGATAAATAATGAATGACAAATAAATACTCTCTCCAGAGAGTGAAGCTCATCTGGGGAACTGCAGCTCTTCACAAACTCTCAACTGCAGCTCCACACAACAGCTGTCAATCACAAACTTTGGTGAGAAAATTAACATCTGGACAGGTTCTTTAGCTGTTAGTGATAAATAATGTGCATGTACAAGCACTGTTTTCTCTCTCTGAATATCAGGTCGCGGGTCCATCAGGCTGGTGGGTTCTGGGGGAGACTGTGCAGGAGGCTGGAGGTTTTTCACAGCGGCTCATGGGGACAGTGTGTGATGACTCCTGGGATATTAAAGATGCCCATGTGGTGTGCAGACAGCTGCAGTGTGGAGTGGCCCTCAGTAACCAGCAGGTACCAGCCTGGTTTGGTCCTGGTTCTGGACCCATATGGCTGGATGAGGTGGAGTGTGAGGGGAATGAGACGTCCCTGTGGAACTGCTCTTCTCCAGGCTGGGGAAAACATGACTGTCAACACAAGGAGGATGTAGGGAGTCGCTTGCTCAGGTAAACAGTAAACAATAAGTTTAAAATAACTTGACAATATTTTGACATTTTCAATAATCTATGTATGTGACTGATGATATCAGGTGTACTTATACATGTTAAATATATTAATAAAAAAATACTTTAACTCGTTAATACAAGTGCATTTTCCCAATGCAGACGGAATACTAAAATACTCTGACAGAGTTTTCTAAACTACATCACAACACAACTGAATCTACAGCACTAAACACAGAGTGTGACGAATGTAGTCTGATTCCTGAACAAATGACTCTTAATGATTTGGTTCTTTTTAGTGAATGATTACAGCTTACAGCTGCTCTGAGACTTAAAGCAATAGAGACTGACTGGAAGCTCTTATGACAAAGAGCAAATAAAGAAACATTTTGGGCAGTATTAGTCATTTATATATTTATACACCAATGAATGAAATATATTTACATAAAGTTGAAACCAATTATTCCTCTGCATGTACAGTACACCTCCTCTAAAAGACTGTAAGAAGACATTAAAGAGTTAATTGTTTTAAATGTATTGATTCTCATCCGTCTCCATCTAGAGTTTAAAGAGATCAGGTTAACTGAGGGCTGTGAAGGGAATGTGGAGGTTTTCTACAATGGATCCTGGGGGAATGTGTGTTATAATCAGATGGACAGAGACACAGCGAGTCTGATCTGTCAGGAGCTGAACTGTGGAAGATCTGGCAGTGAACCCAGTATTTCAGAGGGACTGAAGTCTCATAATTGGCTTGATAAACTTAAGTGTCGACGTCATGATTCCACTCTGTGGCAGTGTCCATCTTCACCCTGGGGACAGAATGACTGTGATAATGAAGTGGCCAAGATCACCTGCTCAGGTAAGATGATGATTGTATAAATATGATTTTGTTTTCTTATAATTTTTCTATTAAGTATTGAATGAAATGTTAACATTTTAATCTCAGAGGAGCAGACTCGTGAATCTCCTCAGAGTCGTCTGACATGTTCTACCTCAGCATCTCCTCACCAGAGACAGTGCTCAAGTAAGTTCATTATAAGGATGTATTTTCTTTTATATACAGCATCTTAAAATATTAATGTCTGTGCACTTGAACACTGAATCCTAATATAATTTATCACAACACAAATCAGTTATAAAATGCATTGTGTATTGTTGTAAATGTTGTGTTGAAGCTGGTCAGTGATGGTTGATGATGTGTGATTTAGAGCATGTTCCTCTCAGACTGAGTGGAGGGAGGGCCGTGCTCTGGGAGGCTGGGAGGTGTATCATAACGCTGTGTGGGGCTCAGTCTGTGATGATCAGTGGGACATCAGCGATGCTCAGGTGGTCTGCAGGCAGCTGGTTGTGGAGCAGCACTGAGGGCTGATGGGAATTCAGCCTTTGGTGCTGGTGAAGGTGTTGTGTGGCTGAACAGAGTCATGCAGAGGGAATGAGATTCACCTGTGGGACTGTCCCTCTCCCTGAAGAGCCACACTGACTGCTCCCACAAAGAGCACGCTGGACTCACCTGTGCAGGTCACACACTGACCGCACATTAGTCATTTTACATAATTTTAGAGTGAATAATATTTGCATATTTGCCTGATTTTGAATGTGTTTGTGTCTGTTTTTGCCAGATTTGTCAGTGTCCACTACTCCTGCCACAACAACATCAGCTTCTCCCTCCAGTTTCTCAGACAGTGCGCCAAGCTCAACATCAGTCACCTCCACAAACTCCTCCAGCCTCTCTCCGTGCTTGTGATTGTACTGGGAGTTGTGCTCTTCCTGCTCTTAGTGCCACTGCTTATACTGATTCAGCAGAACAGAGTGATGAGGAGAGGTAGGAGAGATCCAGAGACTGTCATATTGTGTCTTATTCAGTGTGTGATCAGTCATGTGTTGTGAACTGACAGCAGGTTTGTCTGTTCACACTCACAGCTCTCTAAGAGGAGACACAGGACT
This sequence comes from Paracanthobrama guichenoti, assembly GCA_018749465.1. Lineage (NCBI taxonomy): Eukaryota > Metazoa > Chordata > Actinopteri > Cypriniformes > Gobionidae > Paracanthobrama > Paracanthobrama guichenoti. The sequence goes on from CM031946.1 coordinate 5,536,461, forward strand.
ACGACTGAGGCCGTTTATGAGGAGATTCATCACAGACACAATCACTTCACTCAGAGGTGAGACATGAGACATGAATATTATTTAATATGATAAATTAATAAGAGAGTCTGTCAGACACTTGATGTTCATCTATTATTAGTCCTGTTAAACCTCCTGCTTCAAACCAGAGAATTTCTGCAGAAAAGCCAGGTGCACAGATGCTGCAGGTGCATGTTTATATGACTGTGTGTGTGTGTGTGTGTGTGTGTGTGTGTGTGTGTGTGTGTGTGTGTGTGTGTGTGTGTGTGTCAGTGAGTGTCTCTTCCTATGTGTATATTTAGAGGGTAATAAGGGGGAGTTCATATGTTTGTATGTGTACAGTAGGTGCAGTGTGTGTGTGTGTGTGTGTGTGTGTGTGCGTGTGTGTATTTCTGAAGGCAGTGAGGAGGGTTCATGTGAGGATACATGTGTGTTTGCTAATAGGCCTAAAACATGAGATTTCTGCCTCTAATGCTTTTAAAATGAAGTAACTAATATTCATGTTGTGTTGTCAGTAACACAATGCTTTATGATCCACAGGAAATGAGGATTAATTCTGTTTGTAAAGATGAACATGTTTCTGACTGTTCTGCTCTCCCTTTATCAGGACGTCTCGCCTCTGAAGAACTGCATTCTGGGTATGAAGATGCTGATGAGCTGCTCTCAGGTTAGAGAGCTGAAATATATTTTCATTGAATTTAACCTAAATAAATGTAATCAACAACTTCTATTAATTATTTGACTAATGGCTTTTAAATAATGCTGTTTACTTCTATATTAATATTCTGTTCCCCGCTTTAGAAAAAAAGAGTTCAAGACCGTATATTATGATGATGTCACCAATGGCAGTGGCCTGAAAGGTCAGTTAACTGATCACATGATTCATGACCAGATGATTAATAACTTAATGGTCTCATGACCTGCAGCAAGAACATATGTTGGCTTTAATATCCAAACATATTGTTTGTTGATGCAGAAGAGATGAAGGAAATCACACCGGGATACTATGATGATGTCATCACTGATGGACTGAAACCAGATCGTGAGACAGGTGTCGCTTCTGTTCTTCTATAATAGGATATGAAATCGTTTTTTAAATAACAATAGTAAAGTATATTGAAGGACTAAAGAAAAATATTTATTATAGTTTGTTTTGAATGTGATATTATGTTAACTTTGTAGAAAACACAACTGAGAGCTATGATGATGTCATCACCAATGGACAGAACTCTGATATTAAACAAGGTGTTTTTATTTTTTGACAATATTTTACATAATCATCTAATCAAGCTTGTTATGGATAATATTTTAAATGACTGTCTTAAATGTATATATTTTGGCTTAATTTTCATGTGTAGTGGACGCACAAGAGAAAAATATGATGATCTCATCATTAATGGACAGAGCTCTCAAGGGGGAAACACGTGAGTTACACAGAACTACATTTCATTATTGCCATTTACATATATGTTTACACGAGTATTAGACATGATTTATATGCAATCAAATAATCAACTGAGAGAAAAGGGGGATCCATTAAATGTAGATAAAGTGTTTTAAAATCTAGTGAGAGATTTGTATGTTGGATCAGAGGGAGTTCAGGAGGAGTATGATGATGTGATGAGTGTCACTGAAGATACGAAACCTGTCAGGTGAGTTATCGTAACATTTTTGTTCTCAATATATTCTTCACTTTATTTAAAATATATATAAAAACATTCTAACATTCTACAAAAACATTCTATATTTATAGACTCAATTTTAAATATTAAATATAATTTAAATATATTTTAACATTTAGTTTTGTTTTTTATTCAAGAATAATATTAAATAATTTAACTTTTGTTTTTTAAAAACAGATTATGATGATGTGGTGATGTGAGTCATCAAAGAGGAGGGGTTATGACTGAATGACCACACCCACTGGTTCAAGACGCTTTGAGTGATATTTCTGTGTGAAATCTCTGGTTTGATGTTATTTTGATTTTTCCTGTAATGAAACTTTGCCTAATGCTTTAGTGACATTGGATTTTGTTTTTGGATTTTGGTCTATTTTTATTTCAATAAACATGTATTTCAATTTTTTTAATGCTTTTTTTTTTTTGCTGTAAAATGACCAAATAAACCAAACATATATACATACATACACACATTTACAGCATATGCACAATGCTGGGTATTTAAAATGCCTATGTGTTACACAAGCACCTTGTGGATAAATTATGTAATACAACAATTTAATGATTGTCTATCTATCTATCTATCTATCTATCTATCTATCTATCTATCTATTCATCTATCTATCTATCTATCTATCTATCTATCTATCTATCTATCTATCTATCTATCTATCTATCTATCTATCTATCTATCTATCATCACTGTTGTAAATTATTAGACTATTCAAATTGACATTGTTTATTTTATTATTGGCTATTAAAGTTTCAAGTGTTACCTTTACCCAGAACACACCTAGAGCACAAATGTCTCAAATAAGACAAAAACGCCTTGATATTTGAATGTGGCCCAATGGAGGATGCGTGATTTCGCGCTGTTAGTGAGGGGAAGCATCTTTTTATGTCTTATACATAAACAATTATTTAAAACAACTAAAGAGTTCAAAAAAGTACTGCAGTAGACTACCTTGTGTTTTACTGACCTCTCAGTGCAGCTCAGTGTGCATTGATTCACTCAAACATGTTCTGAAAGCATTCAGTAAACGTAATGGAAGGAGCTGTAAATAGGGACCAAAAAGATAACATTCTAGGTCGGTCACCTAAAGGTCCTGCAAATTATGCAAGCTAATAAAAATGTAGCAGTACAATACACTGTCCCAAAATAAGTGCTGTGGTATAACTATCAGGCAGCAGTGATGTGTGAACTGAATGTGGTGACAGTAGTGTATTACAGTGAGGTTAATGGCTATTTTGTAGTAACGCTTTTCGGGTTTGGCACTTTGCAGACGGTCCTTCGAATCTGTCTCTCGTCCGTTCGCGCATGAGCTCAG
>CM031946.1:5573877-5589475 GCA_018749465.1 Paracanthobrama guichenoti
ATACATGGTAACCACCGATTCCACCAAATTAGTTATTGTCACAGCATTAAAACTGTCGTAAATTTGTATTGGCATTAAAAAAATAATTTAAATTGACAGATTTGGAAAGCATCTTATACTGATTATATACTTATACTGAAGGTATTACCATGTTAATTTAATATTCTTTTACAGTTGTAAAAATAACTGTAAAGAGCAATTTATGACGGAAACTATAATTGACATGCTACATTTTTTAATGGAGTGTATTACATCAACAAAATAAGCCTGTTGATTTATTTGGGCTTTTAGTAAATTTATCTCTGTTTCACACCTTTATTGACAGATTTCACACGTACACAAATTCTGGCTTGAGTGTGAGCACACCCACCTCTTCTGTGCTCATTGGATAAGGATTTTCAAGCACAGTTTTCTTCATTTGGAAGTCAAGTCAGGTGTCTTGTGCCATAGAAGGAATAGCCTAAATTTATGTGGGAAAACCTTTTCTGTAGCTTTTGTAATCAAGCAGCTGAAATCCCTCTTGAAGTGACATCACATTACAAAAGAGAGATGGATTTCTTCGGCAGGATAGGTTATTTTTATCTTACTGTACTTTTTGAAATTTTCATGAAAACTGCTCTGTTGTAGTAGTTTATGAAATTGGTCTGTGCTGTGATTGCATTTTTTTATTTAAACTTCATGGGATATAATTACACTTTAAAATGTATAAAACTGAGATGTGCCATTGCATTAAAGGGATCATTCAACCAAAAATGAAAATTAGCCCATGATTTACTCACCCTGAAGTCATCCTAGGTATATATGACATTCTTCTTTCAGACGAATAAAATCTGAGTTATATTAAAAATGTCCTGGCTCTTCCAAGCTTTATAATGGCAGTCACTGTTGGGTCATTTTTGACGTCCGTAAAAGTGCATCTGTCCGTCATAAAACTGTACCACACGGCTCTGGGGGGGTTAATAAAGGCCTTCTGAAGCAAAGTGATGCGTTTGTGTAAGAAAAATATCCATATTTAAAACTTTATAAAGTAAATTATCTAGCTTCCAGTGAATCGCCTTCCTTATTCAACTTACGGAAAAAGTGTAGCGCCCTCTCGCAGTCTGACAAGCATAACTGGTGTGCAATGTCGGTGTATATTTTGAACTGCGAGAGGCGCGGGCGCTACACTTTTTCTAGAACATTTTTAATATAACTCCGATTGTGTTCATCTGAAAGAAGAATGTCATATACACCTAGGATGGTTTGAGGGTGAGTAAATCATGGGCTAATTTTCATTTTTGGGTGAACTAACCCTTTAACGAGCATTTTTCTTCCATACCCATTTTTCTCTGTTGTACATCCTATGTCATGAATAAATCTTAGACCATAGCTTATCAGCAGCCTGAGGTGCTCTAGAGAAGTCTGACATAGATTATATAGGTCCTCATAAAAACTTCATGTAGCTGTGTCTGATATCCCTGTCTGCAAACTCAGCAAATATAAAATAATGAGTGGTGAGGAGACAAGCAGTGTTTTCAGCCTAAGCCACAAATCATGTAACTGCTCGAACTCTCGTTATTTTGCATCAGTCACAGTCTCTTCACCTCTTAGGCTGCTGGATTTAATGCCTCAGTTTGTGAGGCTAGTAAAACACATGAGTATGCTAGCCAGATCATGCAGAGGTTAGTGGCCAGTGATTGAACAAAATGACTCAAAATTGATGTTTCATAATTGAAGTATATGAGCTGCGAGTCAGACAGATGTGTTTCCATTCAGTTCCAAGTCTACAGTACATTGCCTGATCTATAATTTGTAGTTTGGCACATTGGAAGATTGCTTTGTTGCTGGTGAATTACATGAAACGTAGTTGAGCCCAACTTGCTTCATTTTAAAGTCCATGTTTTATTTTCAACCTGCATTAGAAGTGAGAGACATCTATTTTTGCTCATCATTGCTGCGGTATTTATCAACTTATCAATTTCTCAACATCAGCAGTGAATTTTTTTTAATAAAAACTCAACATGTGATCTCCTAGCTCTTTAATTGTTGGTCATTTTTTCCTTTGAAGAATAATATTTCCTTCTCTTCTGATGTACCTTACCACATAATGCTGAAATACAAGTACCTCTAATAAGGTTACAATCACATCTATCTTTCATCTTATATGGATTCATTAGGATTGTGTGTCTTTGTCCTTGAACTGTATCTGTACCAGCGGCTGCATACAGTATTAGGCCTTGCCATATAACCCATTGTGTATAGAATGAAATATCCTGTTCTCTGAGTGTCTCTGCCCTTGCATGGCACAGGGATCCCAGACCTCCTCTAGAAACAGACTAAAACCCTGCAGCTAAGCCATTGGAGAACTACAACGTAGCTAAGCATGCCTCAGCACTGAAGCCTAACATAGATCGCTCTGGATTTACGTCAGCCAGTGGGGCATGATTCCTCATGAGAGGACTGCCTGCATGTGGCATCTACATCCCCCACTAACATGTAATATTCATCTCTGACGTTGCCATTTGTGGTGCATCCAGTGTTAAAGAGTGCTCAGCTTGACGCCACAAGGTTCAGTTAAAGCATGTTCTTTTTGTACCTCTCATCAGCTTCAGTGTTTTCTTTAGAAAATATATCTTTGAAATCTTTCTAAATAAATTCCTGTGGGCAGCAAAAATTTTGGGGATACAGCCATTATAAACAGTTGTTTAGTTTTAATTGAGCTGTGTTCAAATCACAGTCACGGCTTAAGTGGGGGATGGCATTTTTTTCCCATGTGGCCTCTCAAAGTAAATTAAGCTGAAAGGATACTTGTTTCCACAAACAACTAGACCACATTTCCTTTATTGCATTTTCAAATGTGTTTTCTTGAAGATTTAATTAGCTTCAAATAGACACATTTACTGTCTTTCCCATCAGAAACATCAACTTTTGTCTATCCTATGTCTGTAAGTTGGAGAATTATCCTATATCCACACAATACTGCCTGAACCTGCTTAATATTTTAGCTTGTTTTATTTAACGATTAGCAATGGGCATTCGCCTAAACAGAAAGACAAATTCACCCACCTCCACAAATACAGATGTATGTTTGTTTACCCCACACATACACTATCATTAAACTGGAGTCGAGGTGCAGTTTTTTGCTGAACAAGTTTTTCTGACATTGAGCTGATAAAGCTTTATCCTATTACTATTAATAATAAATGAACAATCTCTTAAGTTACATAAATTTAAAAAGCACTCCAGAAATAGAATGAGTTATCCTTTTGCTGTAGCACTGGAAGTTTATTAGTTAGCTGTGTTGTGCAACTTGGAAAAACTGAATCAGAGGAATGGAAATGGATGGAAATAGCACTTCAACCTTCAATACTTCATCTCAAATATGTTATTATTCCCTTTTTTACAGAAAGAATGGCTTTGCCTAAACTGCCAGACACAAAGGGCTCTCTCCGGGCAACTTGGGGATATGCCACCTCCACCTTCTCCATCCAAGCTACCAGCCAAACATGAACCCACCCCTCCCTCCTCCCCAGTCCGTGCAGCATCCTCCACCCCTTCCTCTCCTGCACCCACTGCCACTGCCACCCCTGCCAAAGGGCTAACACGGATGCCCAGCATAACTCAGGCCCTTGATGACAAGTCTGAGCCAGTCTCAGCCAAAGTTGATGCTAAAGATGTCAAAAATACAGATACACAACAAGGGATTACAGCAGAGCCAGTACCGAAGAGTACACAGGTAGTACCAGAAGAGAGCAAAAAACAAGCACTTGGCTCCCTGACTGAAAATTTAGAGGGCATAACGACTCCACCTGAGCAAATAGTTAGCGAAGATGCCACTCCCTTACATCCTGTTTCAGAAAAGACAGCAGATGTTAAAGGGGCAGATGTCGAACAGGTTAAAACTGTAGAACAAATTGAGGCCCCTACAGAGGTACAGAAAGCAGAGAAAAGTGAGCCAGAACAGTGCCAGGTCCAAGAGCCAGAATACACTAACAGATTTGAAATGGAGCCTGAAAGCAGCCAGGAAGCCCCTATGTTTAATAATGTCACTCAGACCCTTTTGGTTAGTGGCATGGAAACTATTCCAGAGAAAGACATAGAGCCACAATACACTGAGACATCAGAGCCAGCCACACAGATTAAAATGACAGAGCCCAATTCATGCTCTCCTATAAGCAAGGAACCGCAAAATCAGACTCGAGAGAAACAATCCAAAGAGCTCACACTACCCTCAAATGTAGATGCAGTAGATAACATGTCTGTAAAGGAAAGCTCTATCGAGACAGCAACTACTGATCCTGATCAGAGTAGCATAGGGAATGTGCCAGAGAGGAAACCTGAGGCCTCTGTACACATTAAGGCATCAAGGATTGAGTCCAGGGATGACCCCCTATCCCATAATTTTACTGATCAAGAAGAATCTACAGAGCCAGAAAATAAAGCAGATCAACTTAAAAGTGTGGAAAATGGGGTCATAGTGGAGGCCATTTTAGAAAACAAATTAACAGCAGAGCAGTTTACAGACCATACAGAGTTAACCTCCCAAAACAATTTAAATGTATGTGACACAGAAGAGCTTACTGTACAAATGCGAGAGATGAAAGACCCATTTGAGAAGTCAGAAGTCACTAGCAAAGATTCTAGTCTTATGGAAAATGATATTTCTGTAAATAAAAATGATGAAATTTCTGAAAAAAGTTTAACAGACGATAAGATAGAGGTAGAGGACACATCACAGACACAGTTAGATGTGCCCTCACCATCTCCAGTTGCTGAGCTCAACTTCACAGAAAATAATGGATTTGTAAATGTTAGAAATTATAATCCAAAGGAGCAGTGCACTACAGAGCTGTGTGAGGAAAAAGAGGATAAGCCACTGGAAAAGGAACAGATGAGCACAGATAAAACAAAGCTGGAAAAATATATGCCGGAGCAAGCAGGTGGAGATTTAGAGATACTCGAGAACACAGAGAAGAAAGTCACTATTAAGACTGTTTCGGACAACAAAAATGTTGAATTTGGTCCTGAAAGCACTTTCTCTGAACAAGGGATTAGTTCAGATAAAAACAGAGAAGAGAAAAATATGGGTGATGCATGCTCTCCAGACTTTCAAGAGGCTGATTCCAAAGTAGACCAAAAAACATCAGAAAGAGATAAAGTCTGTGAGGGAAAAACAGGTTCAGATGCTGTTATTACAGAGAACGGGAAAGAATGTATAGTCATTAGAGATGAACTGTCCTCTGTTAATAATAAAAATGTTTCAGAGATGGTAGAACAATTATTGCCTGAAGAGAAGGAAATTAAGCAGATTCCATACACTGTGACAAAAAAGGCTCTAGAGCAGTCTGCCATACCAAAGGGTCTTACTGACCAGAAAATAGAAGTCCCCTCATCCCCTGCGATTAGTAAGAATGAAGATACACAAGCAGTAATTGAGTTTAAGCCTGAAGAGATGCAGTCTGCACAACAAACCCAAACCCCTTCTGTAACTGAGATGGTAGAAAGAATATTGCCAGAACAGAAGGATGTTGGGCAGATTCCAGACTCTGTGACTGAAAAGGCTCTAGAACAGTTTGACTTACCAAAGGGTCTTACTGACCAGAAAATAGAAGTCCTCTCACCCTCTGTATTTAGTACGAAGGAAGACATAAAAGCAGAAATTAAGCCTGAAGAGATGCTGTCTACACAACAAGCCCAAACCCCTATTGTAACATCTACCATATCTAGTGACAAAGATAAATTACCCAGTGAGGAGCTGATGGAAAAAGCACTGGTTGTAACTGACCAGGAAATCACCAAAAAAACTAAACTTGAATATACAGCTGAATGTGTGCCCCATAGCCTAGACCATTATGTAGAACTAGCCTCCCCATCCTCTACATTTAGCCAACAGGAAAGAAACAAATCAGAAGAGGGGAAGTTGACTTCTGAAGCACAAGAGAAACAGGATGATGTGCTACAGCCATTGATAAAGCCTAATAAAATTGATGAATCTGGAGAGGTAACTGTACATGTAGCTGTAGAGGTATTTCTTACTGTAGGATCATTGGCTAGATAGTATCCCAAAGTTTATTTTAATGTAGTTATTTTTCATTTCTCTTTTTTTTATTATAATGTATGTTTTCATTATGCATTGAAAACAGCTCAAATTCTAATACATTTTCTGTTTTGTAGAACAAAGAAGATGCTGCTGTCTCAATAAAAGACAATGAGCTACTGAAGGAGCCTAGCGAGAAAGATAGAGAGAGCAGCCCCACGAGTCCTTCAGACCTGGCCAAGTTGGAAAGTACTGTCCTTCCAATACTAGAGGCTCAGACATCGTCTAAAGAGGAATCACAAACTGAAACTCCAAAGGTCAAGCGTCGACTGGAGGTTTTGCCAATGTCTCCAATGTCACCCAGCTCAGAGGATGACCAACATGAAGAAACTAAAGAGCAAAGGAATGATGCTCCAAAAAAAGAGCGAAAAAAGCTTCTGGTTCCAACTGATATCCAAGGTGATTCATTTGAGGAGAGTAGTGAGGGAGAACCTTCACCTAAACTACAAAGCAAAAATACTTTTGGAAATAAGGACGTAGAAATGGAGAGTCCAATGGATGAAGAGGATTTTATCCGGAAGCAGATCATAGAGATGAGTGCAGACGAAGATGCATCACCGACTGATGAAGAAAACCTTGCCAGGCGTAAAATCAAAGATCAAGAGAAGCAAACGGAACAAAAGGCAAAAAAAGATGAAAAGGATAAAAGTGAATCAGGCAAGGCCAGACGTCTTCTCAAAAAGAGCAGTATCAGTCCAGAAGATGAGCCTGAACGGAAGAGTATTATTTCTGTAACTAAAATTGAAGAGCTAGCTAAAGGAGAACAACCTTCAGTAGGCAGTGGAGCTGGCATACGGCATTTCAAAACAATTGAGCTTAACAGTATAGCAACTGTACGTCAGACATCAGATGATGGTGAGCTAGAGAGCCTTACAGACTCTCCTGATGACAGGTCAAGAGGTGAAGGCTCTTCCAGTTTACATGCATCCAGTTTTACCCCTGGAACATCTCCAACATCTTTGTCTTCTCTTGATGAAGACAGTGACAGCAGCAGCCCAAGTCATGTTCGGTCTAGTGGTGAGGGCAAGCAGCAGAGGAAAGCAAAGCACCGGCAGCCAGGTCAGATGCTTCCTACCATTGAGGATTCATCAGAGGAAGAGGAGCTGCGAGAAGAAGAGGAGCTTCTGAGAGAACAGGAGAAGCAGAAGGGCTCAGGAAAAAAGTCAAAGAAAGACAAAGAGGAGATACGGGCACAGAGAAGGAGAGAAAGGCCCAAAACTCCACCAAGCAACCTCTCACCAATTGAGGATGCTTCTCCCACAGAAGAGCTACGACAGGAAGCAGAGATGGAGGAAATCCGCAGGTCTTCCTGCTCAGACCTCTCCCCAAGCATGGAGTCAGAACCAGAGAGCTTTGAGATACTCCCAGAAAAGATTGTTGCTGTCCAAAAAGTCTATCAGTTACCAACTTCAGTTTCACTGTATTCTCCAACAGATGAGCAATACGTTGATAATCAGTTCAAAGAAAAGGGAAAGCATTCATTAAGAACTGCGGACGAGGTGTATGAAGAGATAATGCTCAAAGCCAAATCTCCAACTAATGAGGGAAATGAACCCCCACCTGGTAAGGAATCTCTTTATGGAGGCATGCTGATAGAAGATTATGCGTATGAGTCTCTTGTTGTTGATGCATCCTGTGAACAAGAACCAGACAATCTTTTTGTGTCAGAGAAACCCAAAAAAAACCTGAGATCACCTGATGAGGTTTATGAGGACATGATGCAAAGAAAGAAAGAGATAATGCTTAAGGAACAGGAGCTAACACACAAAAAGCCAGAAGAAGATGTTCTTAAACCAGAAACTGTGTTCCCTGATACTGACTCAAGCAAAGACACCATGCCATCAAGCAAAACAGGCCAGTCTAGGAAGGATGGAAGACCATTATTAGATGCAGAGGCAGCCTATGAAGAACTTATGCAGAAGCAAAGAGCAGTGCTGACTCCAGGAACCAGTCCGACTCAAGCAGGTCCTGATCTGAGTGGCATGCCACAAGGGTCAACAGTAGCCCAAGTTGAGAAAACTGAGACAGCACCCCTAAGAAGAATACTTCCTATACCTGATTTGAGAGTGACACAGTGTTCATCAGGTGAAGAGGAATCTGGTGAAGAGAGCATTTCTGATCAAACACAGAAAGTTGACTCTGACTCTGAGAAAGTAACAGTTTCAGCTACAAAGACTGAACCAGAACCACTTGTGGATGAGGCTTTTCAGAAAACATCAGTCTCAGAGATGGTTGCAGATGATTTGTCACTACAAAGAGAAGTAGCATCGCCTGCAGTATCAAGTGACTCACAGGATGCCACAGAGAAAGATGTAGAAATTGAGCAGACAGGTGTTGTTGACTTGTCTAAGTCATCAGCTCCTACTCAAATTGACTCTTTTACAGCACCAGTTCCTAGTGTAATTTCAAGACCGTCAGTCCCAGTAGTTGTCAGTGTATCACCCTTGTCCACTGTACCGCAATATATTGTATCTACTATGCCTGGTGTCGTATCAACTGCTCCACCAGTTCCTCCCAAACCAACAGTACTGCGCAGAGCTGCGTCTCTGGAAAAAGTAGACATCCCAGTTCCTCCACCCCTCCCTCCTCCAACTCTGCCCAAACCCTCTGTGTATCCCAAAAAGACTCCACCTCAGGTCCCCCCAAGAACTACCCCAGTTGGCATGTCCACCACAGTGGACAGGCAGCCACTTGCTCCTGCCTACAAGCCCCATGTTCCTCCTCCTGTTCCACCAAAGCCATCCTCCATCCCTGCAGGCCTAACTTTTAGTCACAAACCAGGAGAGACTATTAAACCTCCCATAGCTCCTAAACCCATAGCTGGTGTTCAGCCACCCCTTACAGTTCACACCCCTTCAAGACCTACCATACTAAGTACAAGCAGTGCAGACAGTGTCCTTAATCTGAGTCCTTCTGCAGAGAGTAGGATGGGAACCACATCTCCCCTCAAGTCCCCTACATCACCCAGGTTTGGAAAGGTTTTACGTGACACATATGTTGTTATTACTTTGCCATCTCAGCCCGGTTCACCTACAGAAGGTATCACAACCCAAGCCTCAATAAGTCCTAGCCAAGAATCACTTCAGAAACCACCTCCTTCACCACCTCAACCACCTCCACAGTCACAAACAACTAGAGTACCTTTGGCATTCACACGAATTACTGAATCTATTGAAAGTCAAGAAATATGTGGTCCAGAGAAGGTAGTATCTAGCATGAGTCACGTATACGAGGCTATTTCAGCCTCAACACAGCCTCAGTCAATTACTCCAAATATTGGTGTTCAGGTAGTAACCACTGAAGTCCAAAGAACCACAGTGTCTGTTGTGCATGAAAGATCACCCTCTGCACATCCCATTCCAAGAGCCACTGGCATCTCTGTTGTTCAAGATTACACAAAACCTGAACCAGTTCAAGTGCAGAATGGACATGCCTACCATCCTGGTGAGGTGGTGGATCTCCGAACTCCAAAGATAGATGTAGAGACATCCATGAAAGGTGTGGATCTGTCTTCCTCTGAGTCAAGACGACAATCCCTTGCTATTGATTGTGGTGGACGTCAGCAAAGTGCTGTGCAGTCATCTGTAGTAAACCTAAGCACTGATACTTCCTCATTCTCAGTGGTTACTGACAACATCACCATCCTCACATGCACAGCCACTGTAGCTTATGGTAGTGATGCATCTATGTCTACATCAATGCCTCTCCAACTTACAACAGCTAAATCCTTTGAGCCTGTGACTCAAATTATTTACAGGCCTGTGGATTCTCAACCAGAAAAACCCATAAATCTCTCTACAACAGTGGGTAAAACTCACTCTGTTCCTGTAACAATAGCTCCTACGATTGCAAACAATAGCATTGGTGCAACTATACCTCTTCATCTAGGTTTATCAGGTGCAGTTGATCTCACCACAGTAAAACCTGCACAGACCATGGTTGCAATGAATGGGTCCACTGCAGAGGTGGTCACTGCTGTAATTACAGAGGATGATGGAAAACCAGTTGATCTTACTGCTGGAAGAAGAGCAGTTTGCTGTGATGTAGTCTATAAGCTTCCTTTTGCCAGTAGCTGTACAACTCAGCAGCCTTCAGCTCCATTACCAGAGGATCGTTTTGGATACAGAGATGACCATTATCAATATGATCGTACTCCTTATGGTATGAGAGGTCTTGGTGGCATTAAACCCTCAATGTCTGACACAAACTTGGCAGAGGCTGGTCTCTTCCTATATAAAAGTAAGCATAGCTTTGATTACAAGGTGGCCACTGAAGGTGCTGTAGACCTGACATCTGGAAAAATGTCAGTGACAGGTCAGTACGGGATTGAAGATCTTTCTTCTCAATATCATTTTGAGTTACCTCTACTTATTCCCAGCTGATTTTTTGTACTTTTTTCTGTCTCTCTCTTGTTTTGGGAAGTAATTTTGCATGCTCTCTTTTTTGGGAAGTAATTTTGCATGCTCTCTTTTTTTGAGGTGTATCTGCATGTTGCTGCATGCTATTTAATATACATTTTGCTGTTCTCATTTTTCATCCTTTGGGTGTTGCATGGATGCCTTGATGCTGTTACCATTGCACTATTTTAATGCGCTGAGCTTTAATCTAACAAAATGAACTTTTAACAGGTGAAGCTGTGGACTATTCAAGCAAATCAACAGGAGTGTGCACTGGAATGACAGTTCCACAGTACACACAAGCCAGGATTACTTCAGCAGTTGGGACCCACTATGGGGTTTCTAGTGTCCTACGATCTTCCAATGGCATTGTTTATTCTTCTGTAGCAGCACCAGTTCCTTCTACATATGCTATAACTACCCAGCCTGGTTCTATCTTCAGCACATCCTACAATACTCTATCAGGCATGCACACAAGTGATACCATGCCATCATTGTCAACTTTACAGAATCAACCTCTCACTAGATCACACAGCTTCCTTTCAACCATTGCTGTAACCACAGCAGAAGAACAAAGCATCTTACCCTTAAATCTGGAGATTGGAGTTTCAAAGGCTGGCCTTTCCACAACTCTCTCAGATCTAGTTTCTACAGGCACCACAGTGGCAGCACTGGACACCTACACAAATGCTTCACTTGATGCTATAGCAGCCTCTTTAGAAGCTCTGTCTTCACCTATGGTTCCAGGAGATGGACAGTACCAGGTGGAACGTGAGCTTCTTGAGCTAGAGAAGATGAAGCAGCAGCGCTTGGCTGAAGAACTTGAGTGGGAGAGGCAGGAGATACAGCGGTTCCGTGAGCAGGAGCAGCTTCTTGTGCAGAAGGAGCTGGAAGAACTTCAGGCCATGAAACAGCACATATTATGTCAGCAAGAAGAGGAGAGACAGGCCCACCTTCTGATGCAAAAGGAGACTTATGCTCAGCAACAGGAGCAGTTAGAGCAGATCCAAAGACTCCAAGAACAGCTCAGACAGCAGTTGGAGGAACAGAAGTTCAGGCAAATGTATCCAGGTGAAGTTCTGCCAGAGGCCCTTGTTGTGGTAGGAGAAAGAAAGATGGACAGTGGCTGCCAGACTGATGAAGAGGATAACACTGAAAAGGCCTACACTGCAGGAAGGAAGAAGAAAAGTACAAAGAAAAGTGTTGACAGCTGTGTACAGACAGATGATGAAGACCAGGATGAATGGGAAGTTCCTACTCGAGGCAGGCGCAGTAGACCACGTGGTGGTAAAAATGGCATAGGTGAAAGAGGAGCTGTTTCAGTTCAGGCCCTAACTGAAATCTCTGTACAAACAGACTCCTCTGGAACACTAAGGGGACACTCTGTGCAGGTAGATGCTAGATTAGATTATCCTGACTCTGATAGAACTTCCTCTCCGAAGAGACGCCCCATTCCACTTGATATAAGCCAGTCCCCTCACCTCAAAGCAGATGCCTCCACTCTCCAGGTTGCCCCAGGTCCTCCCAAATCCCCAAAAGTTCTGTACTCTCCAATTTCCCCTTGTGTATCCCCTAGCAAATCCCTTGAGTATTTGTCATATGAGAAATCCCTTGGAGACACAAGTCCACAGAGAATACGCTCTGCCACAGATCTATCCAAAGGTCCACCAAGTCCTAGGGCACCCAAGGTCATACAAAGGTCAATGTCTGACCCCAAACCCATGAGCCCAACTGCAGAAGAGAGGGCAGCAGCAAATTTCCAGTTTTCTGAGGGTTATTCTGTGAGTATACATGATTTTTATAAGTTTGTATAAAGCTACATTCAGACTGTCAATCCAAATCAGATTTTTGTGCATATCAGATTTAGCAGATGTGAACTGATATCCAGTTCAAGCTACATTGATATGTGTTGTGGTTGTTGTTGCTGTTTTTGGCTTATGCCTACCAACATTCATTGCCATAGAAGCAAATGCAGATATTCCGGAAAACGAAAGAGCTGCAGGGACACACAAATCTGATCTGAACAGTTGTGAAACACAGTGTGAACGTCAATAATTTTAGATCAGATTCCAATCGGATACACAAATAATTGGATTTGGACTGAGTGTGAACATAGCCTAAGACTCATCTCTGCTTCATCTCAACAAAATATTTACTTGCTTTTTCAAAGTAATACTTTCTCATTCTGTGGTTTCAATGTCATGAAGCAGTGTGATAAAAATGTTATAATATCTTGCTATTCTTCAGTTCTCAATTCATTTTGATAAATGCCTTTAAAGGCATTGCAGCAGCACAGCAGATATAGAGTATGTGTGTGTTTTTTTATCCTCAAGACCTATCTGCCATGAGTGAACAAAATTCTCCAGATACTTTTTTTTACCATTCTCCTTTATTCTCAGTCGAAGTGGAAAACTCAAGTGTTTGTTTGCTTGTTTTTAAAGTGCTTCTATGAAACCATCTTTAAGGCATTTAATGCACTGTATTTGTTCCTATGAACAATTCAGCTTAAAAATAAGTTAGTTTAAAAAAACTGTTTGATCATTTAACACTGATATTGCTATTTTTATTTGTCCTCCAAAGGCAAAGGGATCTCCAAGTGGAACTCCATCTGGCACCCAAAAGAAAGTTAAAAGAACCCTTCCTAACCCACCTTCAGAGGAAGAAGCTGTCAATGCTGGGCAAACAGCCTACAGCACTGGCTCAGCTCGTCGCCGTCTCTGCCGGAGCACAAACATGGCACGGGCAAAAATTCTGCAGGACATTGACCGTGAGCTTGACCTGGTTGAGAGAGAGTCCTCCAAACTGCGTAAAAAGCAAGCTGAACTGGATGAGGAAGAAAAGGAGATTGATGCCAAGCTGCGATACCTGGAGATGGGCATTAACCGACGAAAGGATGCATTGCTCAAAGAAAGGGAGAAAAGGGAAAGGGCCTATCTGCAGAGTGTTGCAGAGGACCGTGACTACATGTCTGACAGTGAGGTGAGTAACATTCGTGAGACGAGAAGTGGAGAGGAGGTCAGTGGACATGGGCTTGAGAGACCACGTACTGCACCACAGTCAGAACTTGATGAGTTTGTTCCTCCACAGACGAAGCACGACCAGTATGGAAAGTATTCCCAGTACCAGTACCCACAGTACCAGCAGTCCCTGTACCAGCCTCAGTCACCATACCAATCCCAGTCCATCTACTCTTCTGTTCCTTCTCTGACTGCCTCACAACAACAGAGCTACCACCAAATGCTCTTGCTCCAACAGAAAGCCAGACAACAAGCTGCTCTCCTCTCTGAATTAGATTCTACCAAAATGGCCACTAACTATGACACTTCATCTTACTTGGGAGGAAAATATGGCAACCATCTTGACTTGCATAGCTTAGAAGAGCGTGCTGGCAGCATGGCAGTCAGTCCAATGTCCAGTGTATCTGCTGACTCCTTTTATGCAGACTTAGAGCCACATCAAACACCAAGGAGCTACATGCTTTTAGAAGATGCAGCAGAACTTGCAAAGAGCACTGGTAGCCTTTCATCCACCAGCTATGGCATAGCTGAGAGGGAGCTGGCCAAAGCAGAGCGTCTTCTGAGACACGCTGCTGCAGATGTTGGTACAGACTACTTGGGCAGCTCCTCCAGACTTCATTCTTATGGTAAGGCCCAGGATGAAGAGGACCCAATGGAAGAACCATTTGAACTGAAGCTTTTAAAACAGCAACTGAAACAGGAGTTCAGGAGAAGCACAGGGGGAACTGAAAGCTTAGAGCAGCTTGCTGGACTCTCACATCACTATACCCCCAGCACTGGAGTGTCTAGTGGAAGCTACAGGGCCTACCCTAAAACTGAGAAGTACAGCATCAGTAGACTGACCTTAGAAAAACAGGCTGCCAAGCAACTCCCAACATCTATGCTCTACCAGAAACACAAAAACACCAGCAACATTGGCAAGTATTCCTCAATCCAGGACACCAGGGCTCTAGAAACAGACTACAGTAGCTACTTGGGGTCCAGCAGTGCTTCTCCCAGGTCAAGCAGACTTCTGCAGGATGAGATCACCTTTGGGCTTCGCAAGAATATTGCTGAACAGCAGAAATACCTGGGCTCCACACTTGGAGCTAATTTGGCCGGTTCACTTAATCTGGGCCAGAGCCTGAATCTGAGCCCAGGCATGAGGTCCTCTTTGGGTGAAGACTCTGCTTATCCCAGTGGAAGCAGGTCACGGCCTTCTTCTAGACCCTCATCTGTTTATGGCCTTGACCTGTCCATTAAAAGGGACATCTCAAGTTCTTCTCTGAGACTCAAAGCTGAAGGTGACCCCTCCACAGAGACCTCAGCTTTCCAGACTCCATCAGGCAGGTCAAAACCTACAAGCCTGGCCATTGTACAAGGTGGGCGTGGACGAATCCCTATTGTTGCACAGAACTCAGAGGAAGAGAGCCCATTGAGTCCGGTGGGTCAGCCAATGGGTATGGCAAGGGCATCTGCAGGTCCACTCCCACCCATATCTGCAGACTCCCGTGATCAGTTTGGGTCATGCATGTCCCTCCAAGACCCTCAACAGCAACATCTCAGAGAAGATACTTCAAGAGGACGTGGCTATGTGCTAATGGATGATCTGCAGGGCACCATGTCTGATAGTGAAGGTAATTTGTTTGTCCACAGTCTGTCCTCTTGGAGTGACACTTCATACACAGTTCCAGCTTTTTATTTATCTGTGTCTCATCATGTACGTGCTCGTTCCTGTCTATATGAAGGCATCAGTTCTCTGAATGTATATGTTTTTCTTTCTTGTTTAAGCTTCATTGCCCTATGCTTAACTAATGAAATAATCACAATGTCCCAGTTGGCTTTCTATAGTAACATTTGGTATAACAGTTGAAGTAAACATTTTGCATGTGATTTTTTTCGCAGACGGACTTTTTGTTTCTGTGTGAATACTTATAGTGCATGCTTTCAGTCTCTGCATGTTCATTTAATATGTACATGTGCTCTCTGAATGGGATAAGTGAGGTAAAATAAATTACACTTAAACTGGTGGCACCTATTATAAATCTCTTTTCAGTAGCAGTGGAATAGCCTTATGACCCTCAAAATTTCTATTTAAGCTGCTCGTTAACAATTGAACTGCATATGTT